>PVLC010001013.1:67161-142036 GCA_004027655.1 Graphiurus murinus
TTTTTTTTTTTTGCGGTACTGGGGATTGAACTCAGGGGCATCTACCTCCGAGCTATACCCCCAGCCCTATTTTTATTCTTTATTTTGAAACCGAGTCTCACTGAGTTGTGGAGTGCCTCACTAGGTAGCTGAGGCTGGCCTCGAACCCGGATCCTCTGGTCTCAGCCTCCCGAATGCTGGGATTACAAGCGTGCGCCACTACGCCTGGCTAAAACATTATTTTTAAAAGCTGATGAAACAGTTATTTTGCTGATCTTCTGGTTCCCACTGCCCTTAGTACATAACTTTCTTATAGTACTTAACATATTTGTTATTACTTTTGGTACACCTTTGGCTCTGTTGAGGCCAGTGAGCCTGGCACACTGACACCCAGTTTCATCCTGAAAGCCCCTGTGCCTGGCAGAGTGCCTGACCCAGAAGTACCCAGGACATGGAAAAGGTGGGTTGAACCAATGAGTAAACATTTCATATGCTTTTACCAAAGAAATCAAATGAAAATGTAGTACTTTGTCTTTATATTGTCTCCTAAAATTTCAAATGTTGAACTGTAATATCATATACTTTCTATGAAATATTCAGAAAAAGTTAATCAATGATAATGTAATTAGAAATTAAGCGAGGCATGGTGGTGCATGCCGTTCTTGAGAGGGTGAGATAGGAGGATCGCAGGTCTGAGGACAGCCTCAGTAATGCAGAGAGACTCTCAGCAACCTAGCAAAACTCTGTTTCAAAACAGAAATGAAAAGGGCTTGGGATGTAGTTTGGAGGTAGAATGTCCCTGGGTTCAATTCCCTGTGGAAGGAAAGAATGGAAGAAGGAAGGAATTGAAATCTCCTTTATCTCCCATCAGTTCTGTGAAAATACTGTATTTATGTAAATTTTAAATCACAATAAGCAATAGGCTCCTTAGGTTTCATAGCATACATTTTTGAGGATTCAACTGCATTAGACACATAACAAACATACATTTAATAGTGTGTCTTCCAGATGATGGTCCTGGTTATCTTCCCAAACTCATCTACACATAAGAGGTTTCTGGCCACAAGAGAGAGTGCAGCCCTTCCCTTAAGAGGAAAGATCACAGCTATCTGCCACCTGGTCAAGAGAGTTACTGTGTCGTAGGAACATAAGTCTGGAGGAAGAAGGAAGCATCGGCATTAAGTTGCACAGGGCACAGATTTCAAGAACTGCTAGTGTCTAACTGACTTCTTTTTTCTTTTGCAGACTTGCATATCCACACACCAAAATTTTGACTTGCTCTCCAGGAACCTCTTAGTGTCCTTGAAGCCAACCCCCTCCCACATCGGGCCTTGGGACTGTGTGAGTGCAACGAAAGAGAGGGGTGGGAAGCAGTGATGAGGATGGGAGGGTGGTGCAGGCAGGTGCAGGGCGAGACCCTGGCAGAGAATCAGGTTTGGAAAGCGCAGCAGGTCCAGCAGTGCAGGGGACACACCACTGAGAAGAGACGCTGTGCTAGATGAAGGTCAGTTAGCAAGACCTCTGCATGGAAGGCAGGCCTGGCCAAAGGTTCTCTGTGTCAAGGGACAGATTAATGTGGTTAGGCACGTCATAGCGGAGTGTATCAAATCAGTGGACTCAGGTGACTGTAACTTCGTAAGTGGCAGAGACTGCCATCGGCACCAAGAATCTTACACGAGGACAGGGTGGAGGGAGAGAGACCTGTGGTCAGCACAACCTTGCCAGGAGAAGAGGAAGAGACCGGGATGGAGTCTACTGGAAACTGACCCGTGAGAACCACATGCCAGGTCCTCCTCACTCGCCACCTCACTAGTCTCTGTGTGCAGAAAGGCGACCAGAAGCGCTGCTTCTATCTATCCCTGCACGACAGGGGATAGCGGTCAAGTTACAGTGGTCAAGGGACCTGCCCAAGGCCACCCAGGAAGTGAGTGGCAGGGCTGGATTCCAAGGGAGACTGAGCCATGGTGACCAATTCAAGAAAAGGTGGGCCTGTGCTGTAAGATACAGGGCTTGCACCCAACCTACATGCCAGTATTCCTCCCATAGACACACTTCCAGGGGCCCTGAATCTCCAAAGTCCCCCTGCCCTCCCCTCGGGGGAGCCACATGGACGCTCTCCCAGTGACCTTGTATCCCCTTGGAGTCTTCAGGCCTGCAGCAGGCTGCTGCCTCCACTGTGCCCCTAGCTCCTTACTTGCCCCTGAACTGCTTACATGTGTCCGTGCAGGCAGGAGAGGGGCAACAGGAACACGTAGCAGGCGCCCAATCTGCTCAGGCATCGTGGCAGATGCTGTCAGAGTCACGGGGAGACAGAGGGGCTCTTGCTTCCAGTTAGGTTGTAGAAAACTATATGGGACCATCACTCCCACACTAAGACAACATGATAGACCATTTTAAAAAAACCAGATTGTTAAGGACACAAAGAAACCCAGGTGAACACATTCCAGAAAGGGACCAGCATTGCCCAGGGCAGAAGAAATTGAAGGATGTAATAAAACACCAGTTTTATATATGTAGTGTTACTTTCAAAGAGGGAAAAGGGAGAGAAAATAAAGCAGCAGGAATGTGTAAAGAAGTAATGGCTGAGAATGGGTTAACTAAGGAAAGATATCAACCTACATCCAAGAGCTTAGTAAACCTCAGGTACGGTAAACACAAAGGAAACCACACTTAGAGACAATGGTATTAGCATGATGGAAATTTTTTAAAAGGAAGAAAATCTTAAATGGGCCAGAGGGAAAAAAAAAACTCATTTCATGGAGGGGAACAAGGATAAGAGGCAGAAACAATAAAAGGACTAAGTCAATGGTAAAACATTTTTAAAGAGGTGTTCCCCGAGAACTCTGTAGTCATCAAAATATTCTTTAAAAATGAAGAAATATTCAAATAGGAGAAGTAAAGATATTTTCAAACAAAAACTGAGAGAAATCAACTGTAGCACACCAGAATATAGGAATTGCTAAAAGAAGTTCCCCAGACTAAAGGAAAATGCATGGGATAGAAGCCAAGACCTGCAAGGAAAGCTGAAGCGTACCAGGAAGGTTAAATATGTAGAAAAACTTACACTTACACTCCTTAATATTTTAATGAAGTTTAGATTTTTTTTTAGAATTTAAAAAATCATACTGTTATATGTATTTTTGAAATATCTTCATAATATTTACTGATTAAAGCAAAAGCAATATTACATTGAGGAGTTTATAACATGTAGAAATAATATACATGATAAATAATATACATTTACTGGTTAAAGCAAAAACAATATTGCATTGAGGAGTTTATAACATGTAGAAATAATATACATGACACACAAAGTACCAAAGAGGAGTAAAATGAATTATAGTGTTCTTAAGGCTCTTATTCTTGAAATAGAATAGTACTTGAAACTAGACTGTGCTAAAATAAAGATAATATAATGTCTACGACAACCACACATGTGCACCTATGCACGCACAAGTATAAAAAGTCAACAAATCCTAGCTGAGGGGCATTCTATAAAACACCTAAGCAGCACTCCTCAAAATTTCCAAGGCCATCAAAAGCTGGGAAAGTCTAAGAAACTGTCAGATCCAAACAGGACCTAAAAAGACATGACAACTAATAGAATGCAGTGTTCCAGCAAGATCCTAAAGCAGGAACAGGACATTAGGTAAAAACCAAAAAACCTGAATAAGTAAGGACTTCAGTCAATAATAAGCTATTAATACTGGTTCATCAGTTGTAACAAATGTACCATATTTACATGAGATGATAACAATTGTGGAAAATTGTGTGGGGTTATATAGAAACTCCCTATATCACCTTCACAAATTTTCTGTAAATTTATAACTGTTCTAAAATAAAAAGTCAATAGAGGAGATAAAATGGAATATTAAAAAAAATACTTGATTCATCCAAAATGAGCCAGAAAAGAATGCAAACAGGACAAGGAACTGATACAACAGATAGAAAACAAAAAACAAAATGGTCCTCTTAAACTCAATCATGTTGATAATTACATTAAAGGTAAGTAGACTATGCACTCAAAATTTAAAGGCATTGACTAGTTACACACAGACACATACACAAATGCACACACATAGACACAACAAGAGCAGACCTATGCTGCTTACGAGAACACATTTTAAAAGTAAATAACTGAATAGGGCTTTCTTACAGAGTTCCAAATCCAGCGCAATGGCCAGCAACTATGGCCTATGGAGCCCCTTCTTCAGAACCATGGGGGAAAGAGCCCAGGATGCTGGCTGGGCTCCAGCTCACTGACAGCATCTCCTGAGCTTAGAGACCCATCATGTACACATTTGCCAAGATCCCACGGTGACTTCAAGACTGACTAGAGTTAGAGAACAGCCAGGTGGCAAGAGGCCTTTAAGAAGAAAACCGCAGTTCTCTTTACATACAGAGCAAGCTGAGATGCTCCCTGCGTGTGTTCTGGGCAGGACTGACCGGCTACATCTGCCTAAGCTGAGGGGAGACATTCCTTCTGGGCTGTTTCATCAAAGCAACCCCTCTTTTTAAAAGCATCTCTTGAAATAATCATATAATTATTCAAATTTTTTCAAAGAAGGAGACAGTGGCTCAAAAAGACAAAGGGACTCCAAAGGTGAACTACAGCAGCAAGATTATGACCCTGCCTAAACAAAACCCCAACAACGACACAGAGTAAAATAATATCAGTATCTAAATAATGTATAAAGAAGAAAACATAACACTTGGAAAAATATTTAGAGTGGTTTTAAACACAATCTAATGTCACCAAAAATAATATGAACATGATCAAACTGGTTTACATTCCTTATTTCAGTTCTTTTGGGAAACAAGAGTCATTTTTAAGAGATAGGAGAGGGAAAAAGAATGAATATTCTTTGATCACCCACCAGGTATCATGTACCATACCCAGTACTCGTAAAGATTATATTGCTTTTAATATCTTCAGCACCAGGAGAGAGATCTCACCATCAGCATTTTACAGATAATAAAATGTATATAAAGAAAAAGCGCAGCCGACAAGTGGTACAGTAGGAGACTGAGCCTTTATCTGGTTCTAAATCCGATGCTTTTCTGAGACCCCACTGCTCTGAGACTTTCAAATACCAACCAGAATCTCAATGAAATTCTAAAAGGCAATTTACCACTATCTTCACAGAAAGATGTCATAGAGGAGAAATATGTTTACAGTCTGCTTTGACTTTGGGTGATCTCTAGAATATCATTTTTACTTACAATGTTGCTACTTTTTACTTAGGGTTATTGAATTAACTAAGCCATTCAATTCACGTGGTTCGAAAATTACACAATAAAATTTCTCCTTCCAGGACTGTCTTGCCATCTACCCAACTGCAACCCTCACCCGCACCAACTAGTAATATTTCTGTTTAGTTTGCATGTATTCTTGCAGGGGCTTTAAAGCAAACACAAGTAACACTGATGTAGTTTTTTCCCTGATGTAGTTTTTTCCCTGTCCTAACCTTCCTCTTTGCACTTTGTTACATATCTTAAACATCTCTGTATAAAGTAAGTAGGGAGCTTCTGGCCCTCCTGTAGCTACAGAGTACTCTATTCATTGGATTCCCCACTGTCTATTTAATCCTTACTCTATTCATGGACATTTCAGTTGTTTCTATGAAGAACCCCACATAGTTATCGCTTCATATATGTGTCAGTCAATCTGTAGGAGATGAATTCTTACAAGCAGTGATGCTGGGACATAGTATATGTATTTGCAATTTTGACAGAGTCTGCCAAACTGACCTCCAAGAGGTCCTGGCCACTCACACTGCCATCAGCCACGTCTGAGCATGGCTGTTTTCTCGTAGTCTCAAAGATGGAGGGCACACTTGAACTTGTGAATGTTACCAATCTAAGTGAAAAATGACATATTAGTGTGCTTTTGCTTTTCTTATTATTATCAGTGAAGCTGGGCATTTTATTATGTAGCCACGAGCTAGTCCCTTCTTTGTGACCTCTTCTTTTTATATCCTCTGCTTATATGAGACAACCATTCAATAAAAGTAAGACAAGTAAAAGGCTAACATCACATGAAAATAAAAGTAAAGCTAGCTGTTTGCCATTTTATTTTCTTGGATTTTGAAATACCATTCTCAGGCTTTGATATCTAACATGTATGCTAAGAGAAATCGAGGATAGTTTCCTAGAATGAATGAGCCGATTCATCAAGCTGGCGAGCAATCCGGCGAGAGAGGCAGAGAGATGCGGGCAGCTAAGATGAGTGGAGAACCAAGGGGTGTGGCTCAAGCCTGGCTCCGCCTTCCTCTGACCATCATCTAATTCTCTCCTCCCACCTGCTCTCGGTGACACCATCCTCCCCAACTGTCCAGCCTCTCACGACAGGAAAGAAAACATCCCAACTACTTTCTTCAGAATCACTCACTGCAGTCCAGATCCTCGGGCTGTAGGACTCCAGTGAATCCAAAATGCAACTGACTCTCTGACTTAGCTCGTCACGAGGCATGCAATGCCAGCAAACAGAGTGGCCTCTCTAAGTGAAAAGATGACACCTGATTGAAAATGGTCGCTTTTGACTGATGCGAAAGGCAAATGCCACTGCCCTCCCAGCCCTGTCACTGACAACGCGCCGGTCAACAGAGTCCTGGGCTGTGAGCGCAGTGGAGGGAGGGGGCACTCCCCACAGGTGATTGCTACCGATCCCTGACTCTCGGTCACACTGCCTGACACGATGGAAGCTGGACTGACTTACTTGCTGAAAAAAAAGCTGAATAGCTAGACCAGAGGTTCCCAAAGTGAATGATAGCACCCCTGGGGGTGCTGGAACAAAGTACAGATACATCAAAGAATGCAAATTTATCACTCCATCTTTTGGTCTTTTTGCCTAAAGAAGGTAGATTTCCAAGGAGGGAACACTGAGTAATTTTTTTTCTTTTTTTCTGAAAAGGGTAGTAAGCCTGAGAAGTTTGAGAACCTCTGCGTAGATGGAAGGAGCAAGGCTGTTTCTGTTTAAAGAGCCTGGCTCAGCAGCAGTCCATCTTGCCCAAGCATCTCCTCTGGCCCTTCTCCAAGGTCGAAAGTGGCAGTTCCACCCTACGGAACACATTTTAATCGCAGCTGCAAGAAATACACGTAGCACCTTCACTGTTTATGAATTCTCAGTGGTTTGATGGGCTTCACCCTGTGTTTTATAGCCCTTTATATTTGAGGATGACACGGAAATGCTTTCCGCATGAAGATGTCCATTGCGGGTTTATTTATAACAGCAAAAAAACCAGGAACAACCAAGCTATCCAATTATGAAAAACGTGGTTCATTAAACTCTGATACTCATCCTTAAGCAGCCATTAAATTAGTTTATAAATATTTTTTCATGAAAGGGGAAAATGCCTATGAAATGCTGATTTTAAACAGGCACCATTTATTATTGCACAAAGAGTCTCCAGCCTCACCTCTGCCAGGGAGGTCACTGCCTAACGCAGAGTGGAGAATGGTTGGCAAACCGTCTGCCCACTCAGCCCGCCACAGTTCACTAACAATTCTCCAACAGAGCTGTATTGGCATGAAACTCATGTTGTGATCCACATGAAAGATTTTTTTTGCTTTAATTATATAGTCGCAACCATGTCTAAAAAAGTACATTTTTAAAAAAATCTATGTGGAAAAGATTCATAAGCATTTTCAAAACCTTATTTAGTGAACACAGATTAATTTTATTTTAAAAATAAATATATAAATAGAAAATGTGCCATCTAAAACGGCCATCCCAGGGTTCAACCTTATTTCAGTGTTTCCTGACACAAATCATACCTTTGCAAATTACATATCCACACCTAGAAGAGCAAATTGGTTTTATCTTGCATGTCAAGTGCAATATATACGTATCTGTCTAAAGACTTTGAGGCCAAAGGTAAGATTAGTAAAAAAAAATATAAGAGGAATAATAATGAGAAAAAAGCAACTTGATTTCTTAGTAATGTTTGCCTTGGTATGGAATAGGTGTTCACATTGTGACGGTCAATTCCTAGGACGTGCCCCGGAGGCTCCCGTGTTGAAAAGTGGGTACCCACCGCAGCAAGGTTCAGGAGTGGAGCGGTTAGGAAATGACTGGGCCAGGAGGGCTCAGGCCCTATCGGTGGGTGAATCTGTCCATTCATAATTTGCATGGACTACTGGATGGTGGAAGAAACCGTAGGAGGTGGGCCTAGCAGGAGGGAGTGGTCCACTGGGCCATGCCTTCTGCGACTATACTTGTCCCCTACCTCTTCCCATACTCACTCCATCTTTCCTTTTTTGGCCACGGGGAGGCCAGCATCTCCGCTCCATCACAGCCTCCCTGCCGTGAAGTTCTGCCTCAGCACAGGCCCACAGCGATGGGGCCAAGCGACTGTAGGCTGAAACCTTTGAAACCGTGAGCCACATTCCTTCTTTAAGTTGATTTTCTCAGGGGTTTTGTCACAGCAATGAAAAGCAGACCAGCACACATACCAGGCATTTCCTGACCTTGGTAAAAATGTTGTACCATAGAGTTGATGCAAAGAAAAAAAAAAAAAAAAGCTGGGGGACTACGATTGGCAGAATAGTGCCCTTCCAAAGATGTCTGCATCCTAATTCCTGGCACCTGTAAATACGCTACCTTATATGGCAAAGAGGAATTAAGGCTGCAGGTGGGAAAAGGTTGCTAATCATCTATCTTATGATGAGGATATTACCCTGGGCCATCTGACTGGGTCCAGCATCATCACGAGAGTCCCTACCATGGCAGAGGAGAGTCACAGAAGACGTCATGGGACATGCTTTGAAGTGATGTGATGGTTATGATGACAGAGGAAGGGCCACAAGCCAAGGGATGCAAGTGACCCCTGGAAACAAACAAAGGCAAAGGATCGGATTGTCTCCTAGAGCCTCCAGTAGGAAACACGACTCTGCCAATATCTTGATTTTAGTGAGATCTGTGCCAGACTTCTAAATCACAGAACTGTAAGATGATAAAATTGTGTTGTTCTAGGTCACTAAACTGGTGGACATTTATTAGAGCAGCAGGAGAGAACTAACCCAGGGGAGTGGGGGGGAGATGACAGGGCAGGAGTCATTGCTGCCGTCTGGAGGAAGGTACAGAGTGCTTTCATTTTACCATCAGGCTCGAGCAACCGAGAAACACACCTAAGCTACGGACGCAAGAGCTCTCCCCGGCTTGTCGTCTGAGAGGCCACAGGTGGCTGCAGAATTCCACCCAGGCCTGAATCTCATTCCAGCTGTGGTAGCTCTTGGCAGGGAGGGAGCCTGAGTCCTCGGGAAGCCAGAGGGAAACCGGCCCAGTTCTGAGGACTGCTCAGTGTAGCAGCTGCAGCCCTAGCTCTGGACAACAACCGCATGATGGCAGGAAAAAGGGCCTAAGTAGCCATGTCAGTGAACTGAACTAACACTATCCCAAACCCATCTCCCCTGACCTAAACCAACGCACATGCAATCAAAAGAGAAAATGTTGAGGATTGCAGGGCAGAAAGACCACTTCAGCTGTGTCTGGATAAGAAAGGAAAATGTCTACACCAAAAGACACAGCCTGGATGTAAAGCCAGCCGATGTTGGAGTAGCTAGGAAAATAACAGATCCACTGGGCCTATACTGCTCCTCTGTCCAGCCATCGCTGCCTTAGCTCTGTTTTTTTAGTGCAATGATTGTACTAGTCTAAGAAAACCTAGAGCTTCCCAAAGACACACTGCGCTGCGAAATGTGAAATGAATTTTTTTTTTTTCAGTATTGGGAAAGGAACCCAGGGGCATTCTACCTCCGAGCTATACCCACAGCCCTATTTTTTATTCTTTATTTTGAAACAGGGTCTTGCTAAGTTGCAGAGGGCTTCACTAAGTAGCTGAGGCTGGCCACGAACCCGGATCCTCCTGTCTCAGCCTCCCAAGTACTGGGATTACAAGTGTGTGCCACCATGCCCGGCCTGAAATGAAATTCTTCATGTTAATTACATACAAAATAGGCATAACACCCAAGACCCCCTTGGATTCAGACACTGCGACACTCCCACCAGAGGACAATCACTTCCTGAGGAATTCCTGTTCGTCAAAAGCAGCTACATAAGCAACAGGCTGCCCTGGCCTTGAGTTTTCCCAGTCCCTCCCTTTCTGCCCCCAACAAGCAAGGGAGAAGATATCATGAGAAGAACACTGGACCAGCGACGAGAGGGTGAAGTTCAAGTTCTGGTCTCTTCATGTCCTGGACGTTAAAAGTGTACAAGCCCTTCACCCTCTGAGCTGCAGCTTTACCAACTATAAGAGGGTAGATCATGATGATGCGTCTCTCCAGGCAGTTCTGAGCACGAGATGAGCTTGCTACTGGGGAAGACCCTGGAATCCCCACAAGTGGCAAGCCCGGCTCAGTCAGGACAGTGGCGACTAAGGTCCGAGGAGAAGGGTGGGGCAGAAAAGAGGCGACCACGTGCTTTCTGAGGTTCGGTCTTTATCTGTCAAATACAGACAACAGTACATGTGTGGGGGAGATGTGAGTTGCCAGCACACAAGTGGCAGTAAGTTTCAGCCACACAGGGTGGTGACCATCAGCCCCTTCCATACTCTATGACTCTCTGGGATTTCATGGTAGACTCTACTTCAAAAAACATGGTAGAGTAACATGTTCACAAATCTCAATGATTCGGATTCCAGGAGCAGCAGCAGCAGCAACTTTGAGAGCATGTTGCTTTCCCCAAGTGATTGGAAAGATTTTTTAAGAAATTGAACAAATTACCAGACCACAGTTCCTACTCTCAGTAACTATACCACAGGCTATGACTAAGTGGGCATTATCACCTACATTAAGAAATATCACTTAGAGGTATTCAGCGAATAGAGAAAGCCCTTATCTCCCTGCCCCCTGCCACATGCTGGCAACGGGTGGGCACTCTGGACCACTTCCTGCAGCTCTTGTAACATCCTGCCAGGTGGGATTTGTTATACCTGTTTTACCTGGTGATTCACTTACAGTAATCCAGGATCTGAAGGCACAAATATGTATCCCTAAGGCCCTAAAGCCTGCACTCTTTCCTCTAAGTAATTCCTTTTTTTTTTTTTTTTTTAAATAGTAAGAGCATGTCTTATCTTCTGTAGGCTCCTTTTACACATTATTCCTTGACATGGAAGAGAGAAATGCTACATTTCTAGAAAGACAGAGCACAAACTGAGAAATGTCTTGGACTCCCCATGCAAAGGCTAAGAAGCCTGGAGGTGAAAGTAATGCCCAAAGCAGTGTGTTCCCAGCCAGAACCTGCGTCTCATCCGCGCCAAGCCCTCTTACCTTGAAGGAGGCATGCTGCTCCATGTGCCGCAGCAGCTGGGGCTTCTGGGCCGCTGTGTAGTCGCACACCGTGCACTTGAACTGCTTCCCTGGAAAGAAGCGGAGGACACGGTGAGCATGGCCAGGTGGGCAGCTCCTGCTTGTGAATGAGGGGTGGGCAGGGAGCCAGGTACACGCAAGTGTCCCCAGCCAGGAGGGAGAGCAGAATCTCAGAGGGACCAAGAGGGAAATACATAGATGCAAAGCAGCATGAGCACCATGAGGGACAGGAAAGGCCAGCTCTACTCAGAAGGCCACGAGCAACGACACTCAGGGCAGGCTCCTAAAGAGAGTAAGGGTGTGCCCAGCTGCCTGGAGAGAAGGGCATCGAGGAAGAGCGATGCAATGGGTGAGCCTGCAGAGGAATGGACTGCAGGGCACTGGGTAAATGCAGCTGGATCTTCCCTTCTGGAACCTGGGTGGTGAGATCTGCAGAAGTCAAGAGCTGAGCTGGAAAGTTCAAGGGCCTGGGGCATCTCACTAAGGAGTTCAGATGTGACCCTGAGAGGCAGAGAAATCTTCAGCATGGCATTCTGCAAGAAGCAAGAACTGTGTTGTAGAACTCCTATCGCCGGTAGGAGTATAAACAGCATTTCTGAGGAAATGCTAGAAAGAAAACTACAGAGAAATGTAAACCATTGCTCTCTCAAGAAGATTGATGTTTTAGCAATATTTAAATATTCAATAATGGGATAAACAGGCCTGCATGCTTAATCAAATTAATAAATATAAAGGGCACACTGAACTGCTTGTTTGTTCCTGATTAGCATAAATAAAACCTCCATTCACAACAATACAAATATGTGCAACCAACTAGAAATATGACCTACTTCCCATAGCAATAAATGGTTCAACAAGCAGCATCTAATGGTGTGAGTGTCATGGGAAACACAACCGTGGCTCCCCAGAAACACTGGCTCCTCTGGAGCACCCTCCGACTTTGCCCTCTCAGACCAGCTGGGTGAGACTTGTCCACAGCTGCACCCTCTATCCTCCCTGCTACATGCTCTTGAATCCAGTGAAAACTGGCAGAGGGCACAGCTACCCAGCAAATCGGTTCTCACCAAGGTAACCAACTTCATGAGGCCAAGCCAATGGCAAACTTCAGGTCTGACTCTCCTGGTCAGCCCTACTGTGTGTGACTCTGTTAATGGTCCGGGCTTTGGAAATTTGCTCCTCTGGACTCACAACTGCAGAAGAGAGTACAAGTTCAAGAGGACAGCACAGAAGACCCTCCTTCTTTCTGTGACTTCCTCTTGAGCCTGTCCCCTCTGCCTCTGGGTGTGTAAGAGCCGCTTTGCCTCTAAGAACTTATGCCTTACCTTTGTAGTCTCAGACCCTCTAAGCCTTTGCTAACATTTTCCATGCCCGAAATGTACTTTCTCTTGGCATATGGCCATTCTTCACTCTAAAAACTCAAGTTGAACATCTCTTATGACTGGGATAAGAGCCAGCCCCTCTGCACACCCCACTACACACTGGCCATGTTCCCTGCTACACAGACCATCCCCCCCCCCCACACACACACACAGAGCACTGTAACTATCTGCTCACAAGTCAGGGGCAGACATCAGCTGCCATACAGGACAGTGTCTTACTTGTCTTAGCGCTTGAGTGTGTACTCATACTGGACATTTATTTACATGGCGTATATTACTCCGAATTGAGCAAGAAAAAAATAAGACAGTTTGTGCATCTTACATGACACTCTTGATAAGAGCAGACAAAAAAAAATGGTATAAACATGTTAACATAGTTTACCTTATCATTTTAGGTTACACCTCAAATTCTAGATTTTATTAAATCTTCAAGTCCAAAGCATGGGGAACATTTTTTTACTTGTAAGGCATACAAGTTATAATTGGAGAAAAACTAGAGGTTTTTTTCTTAAATACAATATCATCTTTTTCTCAAACATAAGGCCACACATTTCTACATATCAGTATAATCTCAACCACACACATATCTCGGCTGATGCATAACTCCCATAAATACTCCATTGCTGTGCCAGGCAGCCAGAGGAAAACGGTGTTTGGGTTCTTCATCACCATAGTTGGGGGAGAGAAAATGAAGGAACATTCTTCAAGGTGATAAATATTGTGTCCCTCATTACCAGATACCTGGATCGAAGAGTAAACGATTTAAGTGCTAAAAAGGTGCCCAGCTCTGAAGAAGCAGAATTGCCTCATGTGAGGTCAAGAGTCAGCCTTGTGCAGATATCCTGGTCTTAAGGCTCTGCAAGAGACAGGGGAAGAAGGGGGCTCCTAGGAGGCTCTAGCAGTAAACATCGCCAATGTTTCTAGCAGTGACAGCCTGGCCAAGCAGGCCTGGGAGAGCACTTGACATAATCTGCTGCTGTCTAATTAAAATAATGGAATGCAGACTCGTGACTGATCATAAAGGAGGGTGCCTTAAGACACTCCGGGTGCTGCCTACCAAAAGACTCCGGAGGACCAGGGGAGCCGGACTGGAAAACCTCGCACTTACTCAGGTTAGACTGACCTCAAAGGACTCGTAGCTGAGCGCCGAATCGCTCTATGTGGATGCAAATCACAGAGCATCCCAGGAAAAGAAGAACAATTATGAAGAAAAATGAGGTTGGTTTTTAAAAAGCATTCCCATTTTCACACAGAGTCAGAGGGCAGGTGCCAAGGGGCCAAAGGCTGCAGTGCAGAGGGGAGGCTTAGCCGATGGAAGGCTGAGGAGGAGGTGAGGAGGAGGTGAAAGCAAACCCGGGAAGCAGAGGCCACCACACGAGGCCCTGAGCTTCGGTAGGAGCCTCGAACCTTCACAGCAAACGCCCCTTTGTCCTGCAGAGCCTGCCCAGCCATGACTGGCTGCGCCGGGCTCACGGCTCCGTCTGGCCAGCTTTCTTGCCCACCCCCACCACTTCTTTATAAGTACGCGACAGGGACCTAACTTCGTAAAACATCTCTGGGGTGGTCAGTGCTTGGTCTCTGAGGCAGCATTTAACTACTGTGAGCAGTCAGAAGTCACTCTGAGCAAGTCTTGCCAGCGAGAAGGACAGAGCGCTGAGTCCCAGCTCTTCCAGAAGGGCACTCTGTGGAAAGCGGCCGTCCAGGTTACCGCAGAAGCAGCGCCTTGATGGGAAACAGCGAGTGTGGAACACGGGCTTCTGGGTTACAAACCGAGATACTTACAGAATCTTTATTTGATCTGGAGCCCTGATGTTAGATATCAAGATCACAAAAACCTAGACCAGTCTCACAAACAGCGTTAAGAAGAAACCAAACCCCCCAAACACACATTGTGTGAATCACTTGGTGTAAAGTCCACAGACAGGCAAAGCTCAGGGCGGGCGCTGGACGTCAGAGCAGGAGCCGAGTTGGGGGAGCGGGACTTCCCAGGGCTGGCAAGGTTCTGCTTCTTGTCCTAGGCTGTGCGTCTGTCATTTGTAACACTCAGCTGAGCTGCACACTTACTGAGTATGCACTTTTGTGTGTGTGTCATATTTTAATTTTAAAAAGTTAAAAAGTTATAATAACACCTTGCTTAGAAGCAGCTTAGGAACCAGCATCGCATTCGTTCGAGAAAGGAGAGATGTGTCATGCGGTTCAAAGATGAAAGCTCTGAGCGATGGTCTGTGGACTCCGTAGGCCGCTGGTGCAGCTGGAAAGGAAAGACTGTGATCGGCAGGATGTGCTGTGGTGTCCAGGCAGGCATCCCTCTGAGCAGCGTCATGTGGAGACCACAGCTCCTGCTGGATACACAGGACTTCAGCGCCAGCTCCAATTTCCCTAAAAACATGTGATCCCCTTCAAAGATGGGGAGTGGTCCATCTCCACTATTTCTGTCCCTCTCTAAAAAGATGTGGTCCCATCATTGCAAAACCTCTGTTTCCAAGCTTCCTTTTGGAAGGAACCTGTTCCTGTGTCTCCTGTGAGCTCCTGGGCCCTGTCCTGTGATAACATGCTGAGCAGCACACCTGACCTCTGACCTCTGGTATGGGCTGGCAACTGGAAGCTGGTTGAACTCGAACGCCACCAGGTGGTCAAAGAAAGTATAGGGTCTGGAGTCTGATTGTCCTGAGCTTTACCCAAGGCCAGTTCCTCAGTCTCCCCTGTGGGGACAGCCCCTCACTTCCAGGACCCACAGGCCCGCCCTGGAACCGCCCTTCTGGCATAGCTCCTCTGTTCCTTACCACACTCTTGCCTGCTTGATGAGTTTCCCTGAAGCTGATTCCAGCTGTCCAGCTGCTTCAAATAGAATTCCATAAAAAACTAAGGAGGAAGGGGATGGTAGAAAAATCAAACCCTCACCTTCGCCCTGCGGCATATGGATTCCATCAGAACAGAGAGATACTGATGGAACACCCCTTCTGATTTAAGGCAACTTTGTTTGAAATGTCTGTTAATTAAGCATCGCTGCCAACTCAAACTTCATGTGTACCTCCTGAATGGGAGTAAAGTACTTAGAGAAAGATTTTCCATAAATCTAAACTGTTATTAGTAATAATATCTACAGGCAGAAAAGTGGAAATGCCTTATGACTGTTTATCCAGTCTTATCGAAAAAGGTAGTCTTTTGCATAAGCAAATTTTCAGCAGTTTTTGAAAAACTGACTTTATGCTTTTTTCAGAAAACTGGTATTTACCCCATTTCAATACTCTTTAAATATTATCTATTGTGTAGTGTCATCCTAATGACAGAATATTTGAGAAGAGGAATGTGATCTTTCCTTGATGATGTAGATGAATCACTGTTTAACTATGCCTTCTGAAAGTATGTGGTTAGAAGCCGCTGGGCATATGAGTTAGGAGCCCTGTTCCCTAGACTAGAGGGTGAGGGCTCCAATCCCTCTCAGCAGAAGCCCACAGCCTCATGGGGGCAGGAGGATAACGCCCCGCACCCACACACAGACATCCAGCTCCTACCGCCCAGAGCTGATACATGCCACTGTATAGGGAGAAAAGAGGGCTTTGCACCTGGGCTCAAGCTCAGACTCTTGAGCTAGGAGACCAACTCGACTGCCCCAAAGGGAGGCAGGAGGGTCAGAGTCGGAGGAGTTGTAATGGTGAAGGAGAGACTGCAGGCACTGGAGGATGCCATCTATGCCGCTGGCTCTCAAGACCAGGCAAGGAGCTCACAAGCCAGAGGAAACAGGCAGCCTCTAGAAGCTACAAACGACAAACAGATTCCTCCTGGGGTCTCCAGAAGGAAAGCAGCCCACTGACACCTGGCCTTTAGACTGCTGATCTCCAGAGCTGCGACACGATAAAGGAATGTTGTTCTAAGTCACTGAATTTGTGGCCATGTGTTACTGCAGCCACAAGAAACAAACATCCCTGTTATACACAGGGATGGTGAAGCGCTGGTTGAGGCTGGAGAGACAGGAAGCAGCCCAGCCCAGCCTGCCCTCCTCCGCCACGGTCTTGCCTCTTCTGCCTCCTCTCCTCTCCATGCAGCCCCGCAGGCTGAGGTCTGCAGCTCCTGTGAAGCCAGCAGAGCATCCTGGAGGAAGCAGAGCGAGCATTTTGCTGCACATATTTTGCAGAGCACACAACTTCATGGTTCTGGCATCTGCGGTAATTTGTGCAACGGCAAATCAGAACAGAAATAGCTACAGCAATAAAAATACAGTTTAAGAAGTCTTTGTACTTTAAAAAAAAAAAAAAAAGCCGAACTCCAAGCAACTGCAGACTGAGCCTGACGATTCTCTGTAATTAGTACATCAGTTTTGATACAAGGAGGAATGGATCAGCAGGAGACACAGCAAAGAGCCAGATAAAAGAACAGAGAAGAGCACACAGAGGCTGGTTTAAAGTAACATGCCGTGCATCTACACCCAGAACCCCACCACCCAAGCAGGTTCTTGGATACCCAGCCTTATCTATTGCTACGCTGTAAGCCAGTCTGAGCTAGCTGTTCAGTAAGGCTCACATCTGTATTATGGGCTCAGTAATTCTCAATACTACATGGTTAGGAAAAGTGCTGACAAAAAGCTTAACACAGATCCAGAATACACCTATAAAATGGCGCTCCTGGGCCTTGAAATCAGCCTGGTCCTCCCAGGCCATCACCCAGACACCAGCCCGTGAAGACCAGCAACAGAAACTGGATGTGTTTCTCCTGTTGCCATACTCCCACCCCACCCCTTAATCTCCCCCGAGGTGAGGGGGAGGAAGGACAGGGACAGGATGCTGCAGAGAGATCATCCCACTAACGCAGGCTGCTGCTCAGAAACCATTTTCTCTTTGCTTCCTTGTTCCTGAGTGTTGTGGTTTTAGAAGCAAGCGGCCATGGGGTAAGTAGGGCTACTTTACCCCAGAGACATTTTGCTTTTTTGAAGGCAGAGAACAGGGGGAGGGGGGCTCCACACTGACATCTCCCAGAATATTTCAACATGTAGCCATGGGAATCCTGTATTATGAATTAAAGAAGGGAAGGAAAAAAACTACTCCCTCCATGAGGACCTAATTTCCATACTCAACTCTCCATTTCTCTAATTATTAGAGATGACGAGTGTGCTTGAAACCTAGATAACTCCTCTTTGTCAATTTTATCAGAAATCTTCTTCTTAACGAGAGTGTTTAAGGAAAAGCTGGACTAGAGTGAGGGGAGACCCAGAGGAGTCATCCCTGAACTGCAAACAGCTTGGCACCTCGTGATCAGAGAATTCTCATCTGATGATGTAACACACAAGAGCACTGCACCCCTCCAGCCCCTGGGCTGCAGCAGGTGGGCGGAAGCACCTATGAGCCTACAGACTGTGCACCCTGTCTAGGACCTTTTAAAAGTCAAAGGGGGGGAAGTGTTGTAGCATGACTTTTGCATTAAATTCCTGCCTACTGTTGGCGTACAGGCAAAGTGTTTGTTCGGGTCCTTTATAGATCAATTTCTCTCTTTGTATATATTGACTGGAAAACCTTTATTAAGCGAAACCTTCACCCCAAATGGCCTCTCTTTTCTAAGGTACAGTAATGAGCTCCTTTGGGAAACAGGAATGCAATAAACAGGGATACATCACTTTAAATGAGCCAATAAATGTGAAAAATTAAGATTTGCAAGCAGGTAGAGAAGAGAGTAATTACTCAATTCCTCTTTACTTCATTAAAAGATGCCCAAGAAGATTCATTTAATAGTGGGTTTCTTGGCCATATTTTAAAATATCCAATTCACAAACATTTGATTTAACACAATTATCTGAGCAATGAAATGGGAGGAAATAATTGGCACTTTTTGAGTACCACTATATTCCAATCACTTTGTGCAAGGTACTTTACATTTTTTTTTCTCTTATTTATTCCATAAAAATTTACTGAGCATGTATTATAACCCAGGTATTGCTCTAGATGCTGAGACGCAATAGAAATGTAGTAAATCACAAATCCCGGCTTGTGGAGCTTACTATTAGAGTAGGAGACAGAAAAATAATGAATCGGGAAATTATACGATACACTGGAGAAAGGTCTAAGAGGAAACAGTAAGAAGCATGGAAGGGAGCGTGAAGTAATTGGTGAAAAGTTCCATTAAAAGGACAAAAAAAGTGATAAATAAAAGGAACACTAGAATATAATACTGGAGAAAGACAAGCCAGGGAGAAATCCGTAAGAAACAAGGAGCTTGGATAACTTGGTAGGATGTTGGTAGGATGTTGAGACTTCATAGGCATATGGTGCTCAGAACATGATTCTTCCTTTAGAGAAGACCCAAAAACGGGTCCCCATGAAGATAAGGGGGAAGAACCTTCCAACGTGGAGGAAGGGTTAGCAAATGCCCCGAGAGGTGCGTATACCTGGCCGGCTTGAGGAACAAGTAGACTGACATGTTGGAGAGACGAAAATGGGGAGAGCAGAGGACATGAGGACAGAGAGTGGGTCTCAGGGAGGACTGGGGCTTTGATTCGGATTGAGCGCAGATCCAAGAGAGGGTTAAGAACCCAGGAGCTCGGACCCGCCCTCTGCTTCGACACACTCCCTGGCTGCCATGTTGAGAACAACCCCAGGAGCGGAAGTGGGAGCAGCCGGGAGGCCATGCAGGAGCGAAGCAATGGGCTTCTCTGCAAACGCAGATGATGATGGTAATTCCTACCCCACAGGCTCATCAGGCAGTTAAACACACTACGCGATTTCATCAGTTGTGAGACATATAGTTTTCACATTTTAATATCGCAGAAATCTGAAGGAGTCTTCAGGCGAGTGTGACTTGGGGCTGCTTTCTAAGAAGCTGTGGCAGCTGCCGCTGGGTGTGCAGGTGTGAACTTGGCCTGATTGCTCACGTCATCGTTTCAATTAAGTTGCATGCATTGTTGGTACCTGTGTAGATTTGATTGCAATCTTAAAATGTCTTCAAAAAACATTCTGCTTCAGGGGGTGGGGATGAGCTCGGGGGTGGAGCATTTAACTGCCATGTGCAAGGCCCTCAGTTCAATCCCCAGAAACACACCACACACACACACACACACACACACACACACACACACGCACAAATCTCTTTTAGAAGTGCATGGTTATCACGTCTACCAAAATCAAGGACGAAGCAAGCACTAGGACGTGAATGTGGTATTAGTGAAGCACACACTCTCCTTGGGGGAAGGCTTCTTATCCCCTATTTTCCTGCAAAGTGACAAACTGGGAAAGGAAGTTCAATTGAGTAGATAGAGCAGAGTTATGGTAAGTCCCTAGCCCGGGTGCAAGAGGATGACCTGCTGCACCCAAAATGGTTCAAACGAAAGTAGGAGACACTCTCAAAGCCCTCGGAAGAGATGGTAGAAGATCAAAGCAATGAGGAGTGGACCTGGCCAACTCACGCTTTCCTAGAGGACCAGAGAGCGGCACAGCAGAACCTACAGAGTGGATCCTGTGGCTGCAAAGAGAATGCTAAAGACGACAGCGGGTGACAGGGCACCCGCAGCACTGAGGACCGCCAGTCTGAGCACCTCCGACACTGACTAAGCACCACGTCACTCAGACGGGCTGGATTCCCATGGGAGCGCGCCTTTGAAAACTTGTCAAATTGCTTCCCCGTTTTTCTTTTTATGTGAACAAGAAAGATAACTAAAATAAGTCTATGTTTGATTTTTTTAAAAAGGGAAGCAAGGGATAGCAGCAGCTTGGATAAAAATAAGTAATAAAAAAAAAAAAAAAGATGCTGTGAGGTGCTAAGATGGAAGAATTCCATAGAATCTTGAAGAGAGGATCCTTGGGACTTGCTAACGGCCCCTTTGTGGGGTAAGAACAAAGCTTGCCAAAGCTAACCCAGGCTTTTGACCCACACAGCTGGAAGGGAGTCCCCACTTACTGAGATGGGGAGCAGGAGGAGTTGGCAAACTATGAATGGTGCCAACCCCAGCCTGCTTCCTGCTTTTGTACAGCTGTGAGTTAGGAATGAATGGCTTTTACATGTTTTGAACAAGGTTTATAAAAACAAAAACAAAGATGATAAGGAAGATGCGGAAGAAACCGTGGCATTCAAAGCTTAAATATTTACAGTCGCTTTACCAAGTCCAGCCACCCTGGGTCACAGGAGACGGGTCTGGGAGGAAGATCAGGAGCCAGTGGTGCACATGCCAAGACTGCGAGCTTTTAGATATCCATGTGCAGATGCTGAGTGGCCGGCACAGCTGCACCTCAGGCTGAGGCTTTCGGGTAGGACAGGGCTGGAAATAAGTTTGGACGCCCTGCACATAAATGGTGTCTAAAACTATGAGCCTGGGGAGAGGGACCACCGAGAGTGCGAGCATGCAAAGAAAAGCAGCTACCAATTGAGACTCATGGTCTTCCAAGGGGCAGAGACCACAGCCCCAGGAGGGACCAGAACAGTCACCTGGAGAGGCGGCCCAGGAGCAGGGTGCACGGTTTCCTCATGGAGTTGTAGCCCCCGTCGGCCAGAGGGCATAACTATTCCCGCTTACTGGTGAGGAAACTGAGGCTCAGAGACCAAAAGTTGCCCTGAGAGGAAGTGGCAGACAAGACTCAAACCCAGGCCTCCCCTGCACTGCTGACTGCAGGTGACTTCTCTACAGAAGGACCTATTCAATCACTGCTGATACCATAAACACCACTGAACCAAAGGATCTCTGGCGGGCTTTCAAGCAATGCTTGTTGCTAAAGAGCAAGCTGACTCTGTGGTTAGAGGCTGAGACCGTCAGCAAGGTACGCAGGTGTCCCTGCAAGCCGCTCCTGCCAAAGCGCTAAAGGTGTTGTCAAATGGCTCACAAGGGCCACCATGGGGATGGAGGTGAAGATACCGTTCATAATTTGACCTTTGACCGAAGAAATTCTGAGTTTATCCAAAGGAGTAATAATTAAGTAAGAAAACTAAGAAGTGCCCATAAAAAATTTTTAGAAGAAAATGGAGTAGAATAATGCATATGTGTAATATTGAAATTATAATTATTAAAACAGTGTATTAGAAAATGATGTACTACAACAAAAATCATTGAGATGGCTCAAAATCTCAGAATCAGACCCAACCAACATTTGGGGAATCCTGACACTGCAAAATAAGACTGAAATGATTGATTTCTCTACAAATGTGCTGAGTCAGAAGATAACTACAGGGAAACAAAGATTCCTACCACACAGCACACATTCAAATAAGTTCCAAGAATATGCAATTTCATAAATGTTATGAAAGCAGAAAATAAAACTTAAAGAGGTAAAAGAATTTTCCCCCAACTGAGGAAGGCTCCTTTTATCACAAAGAACTCATGGAGGGTAAAAACACACTGATAAGTTTAAATGACCAAAGTTACTTAACTTCTGTATATAAAATGACACTATAAGTAAAAGGTAGAAGCAAATAAAAACTTGGGAGAAAATACTTTTTAAATGTGGCAAAGCATCAAGATACAAAGAGCTCTATGAAATCGGCAACATAAAATATGAGCACTATAAAAATTAATAAGTGATATAAACAGACATTTTTCAGAGTTTCTGTAACAAATATATTATTGGGGGAAATTAAAAGCCTCTCGTATGAAGGGAAAGAAGAGCGGACTGCTGAACAGGGCCACGCCACGGACCCTCAGTGCAGCGGGACAGCTGGTCTAGGACTCAGCGCCCTATTTACCAAGCCAGCCTTGCAGAAAGCCTGGGGGGATGGCAAGTGTGGAGGTACAGCGGCCTGGGGGAGTAGTGGTCTCAGATTTAGAAAGGGTAAGGCCACAGCGGCACCTCCTGTTTCCATACTGTTAGCCCTCCCTGACCCTTCCTCCTACAATCACAGCACATTGAGGCTAAGAGACGCCCAAAATCATAGTCTCATCTCTTTAGCTTACAATATATCAAAGCTCCCAAAACATCAGGAAAAAAATGAAGAGAAACAATCCTCACCATTTTGCTAGGACATACTTGCTAAGAAATGGTGAGGCCGTTCCCTTTTCGGAAGGCTGTGTTGCTGCTTGGGCCACAAACAGAGGGTCGTATATCTGAATCCCCTTCCCTGCAGTAGAGCTTTCCAGAGCTCACTCCTGCTGCTCCGGGCACTCCCTGGCCTCTGCTGGTCATGCAGTGGCATCTCCAAGCCACCCATTCGCAGGGGCCACTCGGGGCCACTCGGGGCCACTGACTCACCATCAGCAGTGTGCAGGAGCTTGTGGCTCTTCAACGTCCCCTTCGATTTGAATTTCTTGCCACACATGTCGCAGAGGTGGGTCTTCTCGGTGCTGTGACGGTTCATGTGCGCCTTGAGGTTGCTCTTGCTACGGGTTGCATACTCACACAAAGAACATTTGAAGGGCTTCACACCTACCGGGGGGGGAAACGGAAATACCTATGTATGTTCACATACGCAGACATGTGTGTGGACCCATGGGACGGGTTAGATCTGTATGAGGCTTCCTTCTGGATTAAGCAGTGCCCCTCCTCCTCCCAAGCACGCCTCCCACGCCCCACCTGGAGCTCGCCCCACAATGCTCCTTCTCACAAGGTGCTCCTTCCTGCTGCGTCTGCCAGGCGCCTCCACCCCGAGCTCTCTCTGCCCTTCCCCGGAGACCTCCCCATTGTCCACCAATGCTCCAAATCCTGTAACCCTCTACTGCTGGAATTTTGCCAGCCCTCTATCGGGCTGTTCCCATCTGTCTCTCTCCATAGTCTGAGAACTCCTTGAGGACTGAGACCCTGAACCATCCAGAGCAGAGTCAGTAAATTGAATTGCACTGAGTTAAACTGAATAAAACTTAAAGGCCCCAAGGGTCTTTGCAAAAATCAATGGAATCAAGCACTGGAAATCGAATGCAAATGCATATTCCACTTCGTAAGCTAAACAGAGCTCTATGACACGGGGTGTTGCTTTCGGACCTGTGACTCTGACTGTAGGGGCGTCTTGGCGGTGAACTCCACCTCATCTTCACTCAGCAAGCCTCTAGGGGGGTCCTGCTTCCACACCAAGCCCCGATGACTAGTCCTGACACTGAGAAGATGCTCCCTACCTTCACTGTCCAGCAGAGATGCAGACTAGGAAATGGGCTTTACAGTGCACGGTGGCCTGTTATGGGGGCGGGGACAGAGGGTTCCTCCAGCCAGGACACTGGGCGGTAACAAGCAAGTTTGGTGGGTCGGGCATTTTTCTTTTTTTTTTTTTTTTTGCGGTACTGGGGATTGAACTCAGGGGCATTCTACCTCCGAGATATATCCTCAGCCCTATTTTTTTTATTCTTTATTTTGAAACCAAGTCTCACTAAGTTGCGGACTGCCTCACTAGGTAGCTGAGGCTGGCAGTGAACCCGGATCCTCCAGTCTCAGCCTCCCGAATGCTGGGATTACAAGCGTGCGCCACCACGCCCGGCTTGGGTCAGGCATTTTTCCCACTATCTATACCACCCACGACTGTGCAGCTGAGGAAAAGGAGGCTTCAGAGAGGATGCCAGATACGGCCAGGGGCACAGTGTACTTATAGCTCTGGGTCAGGTTCCTGAAGAGTGAAGTAATACTTTAACCACAAGCACCAATGAGCTTGAATCAGCTCACTGAACTCGTGGTGAAGTTGTGTTCAAGTTCAAGTTCAATGACCTCGAACTAGCGTTTGGATCATAGAGTCCATATTTGTGAAGTGATGGGACCAAGGGACAGTCACCTTCCAAGGAACCAAGGGACACTGTCGCCTGTGTTCTGGACTGGTCACCTCTAAATACACAGGGCTGCAGCTGTGGTACCAGCCTGGGCTGAGCAGCATACTTCCAAATCACATGCCACCCTGACCAGGCACTTCAACACCAGGTCAAAGCTACAGATGGCTCAAGACTATCACCACTGTGGAGGAGCCCACACAAATCACGCAAAGAAGGAACGTGGCTCAGCAAAGCCATCTCCAGATGCTTTCTACAGGTGACAACCGTGGAATTCTGCGTGGGCACTCTTTGTCTAGACTGGGGGTTGAACTCACAGACATTCCACCTCCAAGCTCCATCCTCACCCCTTTTTATTTTGAAATAGGGTCTTGGTTAAGTTGCGTAGGCAGGTTCAAACTTGTGATCCTCCTGTCTAGCCTCCCAAGTACTGGGATTACAAGCGCACACCACTGCATCTGGCTCTATTCAGGTACAATCTGACCAAATGTTCTCCTGAAAGACTGAGGAGCTCACACAAGCAGACATTCTTGCAAACCTGGAGAAGACACATTCCTAACTTGTTCTGTATGATGGTTGGAAGGAGAGGAGCCAGTGCTGCAACTGAGGGCTTGAAGGATACATTTCCATTCATGCCTGTGCCTTCCCAGTGGACAGAGGACAGACAGGAAGAGTCACCTCAACCACTCTACACCTCTGCACCTGTGCATCTCCACACACAGATGTGAAGGAGATGGAGTGGTTTTGTACGCTGTGCAGAATTCCAGATCCGCGATGCAGCCTGTGCCCCATGGCAAGGTATGGAGACGTTGTCCGCTCCACATTCTCATTACCCACCCAAGCCAGATTTAGAACAGCTGCACTAGATCAGTCCCTAGTCTACTATATGACCATTATGGAGTCTTTAACAAAGTTATAGGTCTCCAAGTAACAAATGTTATGTGAAGGAAGAAAGTTTTATACATATAGCTAATTTCTATGACTATAACCATTACCCATGTGCCCTTTCTTTTTCTTTTTTCTCCTTTTCTGTATTTTGTATGCTTGTCTGTTTTATTTACTTTTTCTTTTTGAATTTCTGTTTTGCTTATGCCATGTATTACTTTGAAAACAAAGAGAGGGAATAGTTATGGTGTAGGGATTAACTCCAAACAACCAAATACTATCGCAGTGTGCACCAATATGCTTTTGTCCTTCTGTGATTCCATCATTACAGAAAAAGACACAAACCCGCAAAGAAATATCATGCAGGGCACTCCAAAAGACAGAAAATGACTTTGGCTTTCTGAATTTCTATAAGAATTCTGAAGTTGTTTAAAATATCAGGTGTCTTCCAAATGCCAAACATACATTATCAATGCACCATCACATGTAAATTCAATAGTCTGGGCCATGTACTAAGCACTCAGTCTGTGCCGAGCCTTCTACTGTGGGTTTTACATAAATGGTCTCATTGATCCTTGCAACAGATCCTAAAGTAGTTTATATTCCCATCTTATAGATAAGTAAAGTTCAGAAAGGTGGGATGTCTGTCCTATCCCCCAGCTTGTGAGTGGTAAGTGCGGACTTGACCCCAGCTCTCCCCCTCCAACCCAGGGTTTTCTGGGCTGCGATTGAGGAATCTACGGCCTCTGAGCCCCAGGGCTCCCTGCGCCTTCATCAGGATGAACTCCTTGGCCTGTGTCTCTGGCCAGCTCCCCACTGAGGCCCACGGGTGCCATTCCAGGCAGAAGCTGCTGCCTTCCTCTCTGCTGACAATTTTGTGACCCACGGCTATGAAAGCCTTCAACTTCTTGACAAGAAAATGACACAGGTATAGACATGCCTGCCACCGCCTTGGCCCCCTCCACGGCTGCTCAGTGCAGATGTCTCCTTCCCCTGACATGAGTCAGCAGAGAAGTGACAAGCATGGACTTTAGCATCAGACGGCATGGGTTCTAGGATCCGTTAGCTGTGTGACTATGGGCAAATTACTTCACCTCCCTGAGCCTCATCTTCCTCACTGGTAAAATGGAGATGCTAACCGCACCTGCCTCTACAGTTACTGAGAATAATGAAGTGTCGGTAAAGCACTGTGCACCCCACCTGGCAGCCAGCAAGCGTCCAGTAAATGCTGCTAAACAAACACGCATCTCTCACCTGGTATCTGGCCCCGCCTCCTCTTGCCTCCTCCAGGTTCCGACTCCATCAGCTACCTTTCTCCTTCCTGAACTGAGTCTTTCCCTTCCCACCAGTTCCATCCCTGGGGGCCACAGCAGGTCATTTCTACCCTGTCTTGTAGAAATACTTCATCCTTCACCCTTCATCCCCTCTAGTCTCTTTTTTCCACCTGCAGCATTTCGGGTTCCTAACTAGCAGAAAAAGACCTAACACAAATGCCTAGAAGGGCTCTCCCTGGGCCCTGGCTCCTAACCTCACCCCTATAAAGGTCACATCCTGAACTCAGAGAGGAAATAATGTCGTAACAGCCGCCTCTCATAGACTCTTGACTTCCAGCTTCCCAGAGCCCCCGAGACTGGCTCCCTGACAATCCCCCGCAGAGACTGGCACCCCGAGAACACAGCCTACCTTCCTTCTCGGCACCACCTCACCGCCACTGGACTCCCCACATCTGAGTCCTTTCTCCATTCACACCATGAAGAAGAGCATTCCACACTGCCACGATCGGAGGACGCCTGCCCCCCTTCATTCCTTCATGATATACCAGTTCTTCCACACGTGCTACGTGCAGTTCGGCCCAGCAGGAGCCCAAGTTCTCCAGGCACCTGCTTTCTAGCAGGGGGGTAGGTGCTCTGTTTCACTACCATTGTAACTGGAGCTAGGAAGCAGCGCACAGCTCCGCTCACTGCAAACACAACTCATCCAGTCATGATCTAAGTCACTGATCATGGCTGGCTGAGGGACACACCCCTGTGTGCTAAAGAATTCCTAACTGTAAGACGTGAAGGTACGGCTTCCTCCTAATGGACCCCCCACAACCAAGTATGGAAGCACAAAGCTCAAAGGGTGTTCCACATGGGAAGACAACTACTCACCTTCATGAGCCCAAATATGACGCTGGAGGTCTGAGCCGTTCTTCATGAAATAGAAATCGCAATACGGGCACTTCATGGCTCTCTTTCCAATTAGCCCTTTCAGCTGGACCCTCCTCCCGAGAACCTCAGAAATGGTACTCATGGAGACCTCTGAAAGAGAAGCAGGTGGCTGTCAGAGGAGCCAAAGACATGGGTTCAAGTTAGATAGAAATAAACTTCATTGGGGCAACTGCGTCACGAAGGGGAAAAGTCAAGGTGCACCTCACAGCATCATGAGACAGCATTTCTGCCTAGAAAGTAAAACAGGAATCATGTTTAAGCTTCAGATTTAAATACCTGTTAACATAAAACACAAGGAATGGGGGGGGAAAACAACGCAAGGCAATAATCAGACAAATGCAGAACCTGAAACTGTCTACAGGAAAAGCAACTCTGAGCCGGGTGTGGTGGCACACGCTTGTAATCCCAGCATTCGGGAGGCTGAGACCAGAGGATCCGGGTTCGCGGCCAGCCTCAGCTACCTAGTGAGGCACTCCGCAACTTAGTGAGACTCGGTTTCAAAATAAAGAATAAAAAATAGGGCTGAGGGTATAGCTCGGAGGTAGAATGCCCCTGAGTTCAATCCCCAGTACCGCAAAAAAAAAGAAAAAAAGAAAAGCAACTCTGTTTCTCCTAGAAATCATTGTTATGAAAAAGAAAAAGAAAAGAAAAGAAGCACTGGGGGAAAGTCTAGGGAGTCCTCGAGAAAACAAGAAACAAGAAACAAACGTTACGTGACTGATCACTCAACAAAAAACACTTGCAACTTGATCCAAACAAATCAACTGTTAAAAAAAAAAATCCTGGGTCAATTGGGAAAATTTAAAATATAGAGATACTAGGTAGTAAGAAATCATTGTTCTGTTTTTTATTGGTGACATGTTGGTCATGTTGAGAAAATCCTTATCAGGTGGAAATGAACTGTAAAGATTTTTATGGGGAAACTGCATGATATTTAGGATACTTCAAAGTATTCTAAAACAACAACAAAAAAAAAAAGTATGAGGCAGACACACGAAAAGAGTTTGCAAAATGTAGATACCCGTGGAAGCTCAGTTACGGACACATGGGTCCGTTATATTATCTTGTATACTTATGTTTGGGGCTTTCCGTAAGAAAAAGTCTAAAGTGATAAGAGAGTGCCGCACATCTCCTGAGCAACGGCCGGCATTTGAAATGACCGCCTTCGGCTCCTACTGGACTCTGGACTCTTGGGACACAGCCTCACCGCTCAAAGACAGAACTGGGCCTCAAGACCCACAGGGGTGCACGCCCACCCTGAGGAAGCTGGAGGCGCCGTCCACTCCCAGGGAAAGCATGAGTGTCCAGCGCCCTTCTGTTACTTCTTTACCTTCCTCCACTCCTTGTCGTTGACAATCAGTGAGCCAGATGCAAAATTTTAAAAAACGAGGATCAAGAGGGATGCAGAGACACGCACGTGGCTTTTTGGTTGCTCCCTTACACAACACAGCGCCCACACCTGCTCTCTGTGGCCGTGCCTAAGGTGGCACCTGGGGACAAGCCCCACCTCGAGGATCCTTCAGGGGTGATGGGAAGCGCAGCCGAGCTGGAGCACGGGAGGTCAGCACAGCACAATGTCGGGTGAGGGGAGCTGCAAGGGCCTCCTCGAGAACAGAGCACGAGGGGGGACAATGGGCAGGAGAGGAGAAACGCTCCAGGAGGCAAGGACAGAGCCAGGGGAGAGGGTGCCCAGGTTTGGGTGCGTCACACACCTGAGCAGTATGGGGGTGTCAGGAGCGCAGTGACAGACACTAACTCAGGGCGGCCTCGCAGCCTGGTTGAGTATCAACACCGCTTAGAAATGGCTGCTTTGAGCCCGGCGTGGTGGTACACACCTGTAATCCCAGTACCTGGGAGGCTGAGACAGGAGGATCGCAGGTTTGAGGACAGCCTCAGCAAGTAGTGAGACTCTCATCAATCTAGAGAGACCCTGTTTCAAAATAAAAATGAAATAGGGCTGGGAGTATAACTCGGACATGGAATGCCCCTGGGTTCAAATCCCTAGTACCATAAGAAAAAAAAAAAAGAAAGAGGGAGGGAGGGAGGGAGGAAAGGAGGGAGGGAGGGAAGGAAGGAAGGAAGGAAGGAATGAATTGCTGCTTTAGACAACACAAACTTAGGGCAAGGGTCAGGTATAAGGCAAGGATTGAGGTCAGACCCACGGCACCCGGGACTAGCTAAAGGCATTCAGTTCACATTGAGAGGGGTCAGTGAGACTGTAGCATGTGGGAGAAAACACAGTAAAGACCAGATAAGAGGATAAAATGAAATACATACTTATATAAATATCCCGGGTATACATACAGATGACTGCCTCCCTTGAATTTACCCACGTCTTCTTCCCTCTTATTTCCACATAGTGCATTTGATGTGCAATGCTATGTTTTAAAATAAATATAAGCATTTTACAATTAATCTTCTGCTCCAAAATCCATAACCTTACCAGGATGGTTGGTCTTGATATGTGACTTTATCAATCGATCTTCTGAGAAAGACTTTTCACACACAGGACAAGAATAACTCCTTTTGTCCTTAATAGAAAGAGAACAAAATCAATAAACTGACTTGTTTAAGTCTAGACACTGTAGAAAAATAACTCCTAACACCACCATCATCACCACCATCACCACCATCACCACCACTACCAGCACTACCACCACCATCATTACCATGACCAGCACCACCACCAGCACCACCACCACCACCACCACCACCATCACCACCATCACCACCATCACCACCATCACTACTACCACCATCACCATCACCATCAGCAGCCGCTCCACCAAAGTTAGACAAACAGTGCATCCTTCCAAGCACTTCACATGCAGGGTCCACCTGGCCCTGCACAACCTGGAGAGCTCAACAGCAGCGGAATGGCATCAGCCCCGTTCCAGAAGGAAGGGATAGAGCTAGGCAGAAAGAGTCCTGGGGAAGGGGTAAAGAGCAGAGCCCAACCTCAAAGCCAGGGCTCCACCACATGGGCCAGTGCTACTCACAGCCCAGCAGCACTGTGTCCTCAGCACTCAGTGTGTGGTTTGCATGGGGTTTCATGTAAGTTATTATACTGAGACTCGCAAGCACTTGTGGGAGAAACATGTTGTTCATGTCACAATATAGATTAAGAAACTGGAAACTGGGGCCCATAATGATGGCCCCAAGTGTGAGAGGAAGGGCCGGTGTTGGAATGGGAGTGTCCAAATGTCCACTCAGGATGCCTCTTGCTGCTTCAGAACCACCAACCCCCTAGACACCCAAGGCTGCAGGGAGGGAGGGTGCTCTGCACAGCTGCCAGCTTGGTCAATGCAGGTAACCGCAGGGTCACAGTCTCAACGAGGGAGCTGCTCAGGGGAATGACCAAGCTACACACTACTCATCTCCTTTTCTCTCAGACTCACTTCTGAGCTAGTTTATACCATTGTTTTTCCCAGGGGGTGGCTGTTAAGGGTTGAACTTTGTCCCCCCGAATTCATATGTTGGAGTCAAAGCCTCTGATACCTCAGAATGTGACCTTCTTTGGAGAGTCATTGCAGAAGTGGCCCGGGTGAAATGAGGTAACCAGGGAGGGCCCTAGAGCAACATGACTGGTGTCCTTGTTTTGAAAAAGGAAATTTGTACACAGACATGAACAGGGGGAGAATGTCAGGTGAAGACGGAGGCAGAAATCAGGGTGATGCACATACAAGCCAAGAACAGAGGACCAAGCAGAGGAAGCAGCCCAGCTGACACCTCGATCTGGGGATTCTAGTCTTGAGAACAGAGACACAATAAATGTCCCTTGGGAGTCACTCCATGGGGGGGGGGGAGGGGACTTTAGGAAGTGTTTTCTACACTCCCTAAACCCGCATCTTCTAGAGAACCAAACTCCAGTGGGGAAGACCTCTGCATCCAGATGAACAAACTTCAAAAACAAAACCTGAAGATGCCCTTGGCACAAGAGAGTATCCCGGGCTGTGTGTTCTGTGGAAAGCTTGCACAGTCCACACTGGCGTGGGCTTATAGGAAGTGAATTCCTGACTGCGAGCACAGCATGGCAGCAAGTGTTTTCCATGAGTCCCTCGGGTAAATGATGCAGTGCTTACAGTCTGAATAATCACAATAGTGGCAATCACTTCTTAAGAACTTCCTGGATGGTGCTTTGCACCATGTGCCCGGGAGATGCCTTCAGGGACTTACCCAAGGTCGTACCACCAGGAAGGACAGGAATGGATGTCCAAGCCAGTCCTCCAGCCTCCACAGCCAGTGCTCGCTCCTGTGAGGCCATGGCCAGTGGTACAGAGTGAGGGCTCAGGGACCCTGAGTTTCACCACTTATTAGCGGGGAACTTTGGGCAAGTGATTTAGCCTCTCTGTAAAATGGTAGTAAAATCAGTGCCTCCTTCAAGGGGACACAGAGCATGCAGAGTGCTCCGAACTACAGCCAGTACTCCATAAATCTCAAAGACGTTGCTGCTGCGGTTTTTGCACTGTTATGCAACTCAGCAGGAGATGCTGACCTTCTGATGGGCTAATGCACCCCAGGAAGCTCTGAGAGGGGGTCCAAATGAGCATCCCCAAAGCCCTTCATAGATTGGTTCTCTTTGCTGTTGCAGAATATCTCCCGAAGCTGGTGTTGTCCAGAGCACACTTATGGAGAGGGTACTTTATATTAAAAAATAAAAGTCCCCCCGAATGACTAATCAGTCTGGAATCACTTCTCACCAAACGTCTGGGGCCAAGTAATGCCTGCCAAGCTCACACTTCTGATGGAGCCAGGCCGCTCTCAAGAAACTATGCTGAGCTCTCCAGCCAGGTGATGCCACAACCCCCCCCCCCCCCCCAAGCAACATGACAGGTCGCAGCTTCTCAGTGCACTCTCGTCCCTGTCCTCCACTGCCCTCGACCTCATGCTCACAGGCCCATTTTGAAAAGACGCCCTGAGATCCGAAGGCATCCCAAGGAGCCCCCCACCCCACTGCCCCCCAGCGCCCTCATCATCAGAGCCGATGGGAGGCATTCCGAAGGGCTTTGAAGGGGTGTACACTCATCTCCCCTGAGTCCTTGCTATTCGATTTTTTCTCCTTTTAATCCCTAATAGTCTAAAAGCCATTTATCGCAGAGCTTATCAGGGTCCCTCTTTCTTGATGCCTTTGAAGACTGTCAGAAGGACATAGACAGAGGTAGAGGGTGAACTCTTAGGACTCATTTACTTCTTTTTTCCAAACCTCAGTCAGTGCCTTGTCGGAGATAAAGCCCAAACACACACAGCAAACTTAAAAAGAACTGTGGTTAAAAGAGCTCCTGGCAGAGGCGGGGGCTGGGGGGGGGGGGGGGGGGGGGGGGGGGGGGGGGGGGGAGGCCCAGCTATAAGGAAAGGAAAGAATCCAACACTCAGAGTCCATCTGCTCACATGGAGATGGAGACACCTTCCAGGCAGTCAGGACCCTCTGAAAGAACAGGGGTGCTGGCGTGAACCACAGCCATGGCCTGAGGCTCAAAGCCCAGCTCACCATTCCCGACAATGTTGCCTGGGTGGCTGGCATCTTGGTCCCCAAAAGAGCTGGATGATTCTCAAGTTTGAAACCAGTCCTGGGCAAATCAAGTCAAACCTCTGTACCTAGTGTGTGTAACTGATGCATCAGTGGCCCCATAAAATACTGGTTATCGAGTCACAAAACAAAGGTGGAGGGTTTCGCTCTGAGCAGTCTCTCAAGACTAAGGGCTAGAACCAGGGCACCCGGTTTCCTGTACAGCTTCCCTCACTTGTTTCTCAAATGTTACCGAGCCCTGTTACGTGCCAGGTACCAAGGGCAAAGATGTGAGGCATGAACTCATCGAGAGAGACGAACCCACACTCAGAGCCCCAGAGTCAGGGTTGGGGGATACAGAAGGGGCAGCCAGGCCCAAGCTGGCACCTGAGTTGTGGCTGATTTGAGCAAGTGAGAAAACAGCTGGGCCTTCCTGGACTTTGGACTTGGGCACAAGGATTTTCTTTTCCATTGGAGAGAGCTCTGTCTTACTGTGCCATGTCTCCTCAATGCTGAACCCCAGCTCTAGCTAAAATGAAGCTGTTCTATAGACAGGAGGCTCTAGCGGCCTGAGGCCTCTGGCATAGTGGATAAAATGCCCCAACAGGACTATAAGAAACACATTTGTTTTGTGATCAAATAAGAAAAGCTCTTGGAAAGAATGAATATTATGTTCAATCAGTTCATTTAAATAATATTTTCCAAGCCGGGCGTGGTGGCGCACGCTTGTAATCCCAGCATTTGGGAGGCTGAGACCAGAGGATCCGGGTTCGTGGCCAGCCTCAGCTACCTAGTGAGGCCCTCCGCAACTTAGTGAGACCCTGTTTCAAAAATAAAGAATAAAAAATAGGGCTGGGGGTATAGCTCGGAGGTAGAATGCCCCTGAGTTCAATCCCCAGTACCGCAAAAATAAAAATAAAAAATAAAAAAATAATAATAATATTTTCCACTATTTAAAAAAAAAAAACCACAAACTGACCAGGTATACACATGTATTTCCAGAAAGATATTGAAAGTAGCTTCCTATACTCTCTCTGTACTTTGTTGGCAATTTTATTATTTTAGCTTATTTTTGGCAAGTATTGTAAATTTTTTTTTTAATATGTGTTCCTATGAAGCCAAAAACAAATTGTGTGCTTTTAAAAGACTGAGACCAAATATTCTAGACATTTATTGAGCAACCATCAGACCCCAGCTGAAAACACCACCACTCCCACTGTTAGTAACTGCATCCTCCAAAGAGGAGGAGAGGAAAGAGTAGCAAGCACCATGGACCGGCACCTTCCCTGTGTGCCTGGGACTGTGCTGTGTCTTTTACAAAAACATCACCTCACTAACTTCCCTGGCAGGCCTGAAGAATTGGTGTCCTCTTTGCAAGTGAGGGGACCAGAGAGTTTGGGGAGCAAAGCTATACCCTTTCTAGTCTTAAAAGCCACACCAAATGTGCCAACACCCAGGTTGCACAGTAACTGCTAGAATGCCCTCTGCCAGTATCTCTGAGGTCTTCTGAGAAAGGACACAAGGCAGAGACAAAAGGAATGAAGAGGCATATCCTGAACAGCCCTGTAAGCCCTACTCCCTGTCGCTTCCCACATTGGTGTCAGGAAGAACTTCTTTAAGTGACAGATCCCCAGAGCTGACCTGAAGCTGTAATGGAGATGGGAGCCCAGGAGTCACCCGCTAACAACTGACCCCACAGGACAGTGACTCAGAGGCCAACAAGGACCTCACGTAGGTCAGTGGCTTACAGACACTTTTTGACAAGTTCTGTTTTATCCTATTCTATTTCATTTTTAAGATCACCAGTAATGACTCACTATGCTGATTTCATAGCCCTCTAATGAATCATGACCTACGGGCCTTTTCTTCAAGAAAATATTGATCTGGGTATTTTGTGCCTATTTTCTAACTTACTACTCACAACTCTGAGAGGTAGTGGAAAGTTCTTTATTTCCATTTTCCAGATGAGAAGATGGAGGAGGTGAAGTAATTTTCTCAGTATCACAGAGGTGGATACGGGATCTGACCATGAGCACATCAGAACCCAAAGGCCCTCTCATTCCACTAAAGTCACATTTTCTCAAGTCTCCTCTTCACAAAGTTTGCACAAGGCTCTAAAGAAATGATTTGCTCTGGTCCTTCATTAACTAACTCCTTTGACTAAGCCTCCAAATATCCTTGATACCAATACAGGCCCTCCACCTCCATGGGTTCCTGACCTGGGGATTCAACCATGAGTCAAAAGCACTCAAGGGAAAATGGCCTATATATTCTTATCATTATCCCCTAACCAACATAGAACAACTAGTCATGTGGCATTTACATTGTATTAGGCATAATGAGTAATCTAGAGATGATCTAAAACACGTGGGAGGAAATACTTAAGTTATGTACAAGTACTACACGACTTTAGAGAAGGACCTTGGGCATCTTTGGAGTTTGGTATCACAGGGGACCTAACCCAACCTCGCCTGTGCATCCTTGACTATGAGCTAACATCATGGAGTTACTAACGGGAAAGACAAGATTAGATAGAGAATGGCCCCTTCTGAAGAGCTCCTAAATCGGTGTTTGGAGTTGATGTAACTGAGTCATGAGGGCTGTCATCCCAGCGGTGAGTAAATCCACTGTGCTGGATGTATCTGAGTGGTGGCCTGGGCCTGCAGGGTGTGTCTCAAGAAGATGGGTCCTTGGGGGTGCAGCCTTGGATTGTATATGGATCCTCCTCCCCCCAATCTCTCTCTCTCTTGCTCCCAGCCTCCACGACGTGAGGAGCCCAGCCCATTTATTCCCTCTCTGCTCCTCCTGCCGCCATGCCCTGAGATTCATGGTCCCTAGTCTCACAAGGTCTGAACCCCTAACCATAAGAAAATAAATCTTCTTTCCTCTGAGTTCCAAGGTCAATCTTTTAGATTATAGCTATGAGAATGCTGACCAGAACAGGTGGTAAGAGGAAACTATCCTGGATGTGCACATACATTCCTTCCAGTTATTACGTATATCCTTAGCTAAAAAAAAAAAAAAAAAAAAAAACAATAGAGTCATAGAAACTTTCAGTTTGCCTAATTTATCCCAGAATGCCAATGCTGGGACTGGAATGAACCTAGATTTAGGCCCTTTAGGGGGTAGGCAGATTGCTCTTTTAAATGTCCTTAGTTTTTGCTCTGCATTGGAATCTGTGCTCAAAGCAGTAAATGACAGAATGAATATGAAATCCCAGGCACAATTATAACAGACCTGGGTCTATCGATATCCGGGGTCTCAGGAAAAGAAAACAAGCCCCAGGCTGGGGTGACAACTTGCCCCAGCTTCCAGGCTTAGCCCCCTCAGAACAGCAGCACTCCTCAACCCAGCTGGGCCCTGCCAGGCCCAGAGTCTTCGGCTCAACCACAAGAACAACCATGAGGCACTTGGACATCACAAGCACATTCACCCCATCTCACCGCGCTGCATGAGCAGCCAGAGAAAGCAAGGAGTCATGAATCACTCCGCTTTCTGGAAAAGGGAAATGGAGTTCAGAAAGATCAAGGAGTCTGCAGGAGGACACTGAGCCGGAGGGGCGCCCCGGCCTGTGATCCACATTCCTACCTTTCTCCCCTTCACAGCATGCGGATGCAAGCAGGGTCAACAGCAGGGAGGCGAGGAGGGATCCTGAGGATGACTCGGCTGAGAGCAGATGGGGCTGCAGTGAACACAGGGGCAGGTGCTCTGTGATGCTTTAATATTTTGAAAACCCTTTGTAGAAAAAGGTTTTTAACCTCCAAGAGTTAGCTTGCATGTGTCACTTAGCTGATCTCACCGAGAATAGCAGGAATCCTGTGGATTTAAGATACTCAATAGCTAGGAGTCCCACCTTGGGACACTGAAAATGTGCCTTCAAATGTCCATCAACTCATAACAGATAAAGAAAATGGAGTGTATCCACACAATGGAGTATTATCCAGCTATAAGAAAGGAGCAAAGTATTAATAGAGCCTACATTATAGATGAACTAAATAAAAGAAACCAGTCATAAAAGACTGTATCACATATTTTTATGATTCTTTTTATATAAAATATTCAGAATAGACAAATCTATAGAGATAGAAAGTGGATTAGTGGTTGCCAGAGGATTGGCAAGTGAGGGAAGACAGCTAATGGGAATGGATTCCTTTATAGGATGACGACCGAAGAGCTCTAACATTAACTGTGCTGATAGCTGCAGAACTCCATGGACATACTAAAAGCCACTGACCTTCACACTTTAACTGAGAAAATTGTATGGTAGGTGGATTATATCTCAATAAAGCTGTTACCAAAAAGTAAAAATAAAAGCCCTGGTACCTTTCTTTGAATTCCATGTAAACCATTTGGAGACAGCACCTTCATTAACAGATCAAGAGCGTCTGCGTGCAGGGCTGGCACATCGTGCAGTATGCCAGCATTCCCATTGACCCTTGGCTTCATATTCCAAATGCAAATGTTTTCTAGACTCAAAATCCTGGGGGGGGCCTGCTTTCATAAACTATGCTATCTTACAAAAATGGCAAAAGGGTCCTCCTGCTTTGTGTAAAATGCTTAGTAACCCAATGTCCTGGCCTTAGGAGAAGCAGAATAACACCTTTCTCTACAAGGTAAACTGAGTCGTGCACACACTCAGCACACTGCACTCTCTTGCAGTAACGTGCAGAGACACTCACTAGAGCACATAAGCCACTTGCAGCACAGGAAGTATCCATGGAGCCCCTGCCTTCATGGCACGAGGTCTACCTTGACCATGTCCCTTCAAATGACGTGGGAGTATCCACGAGACCCACCAAAAACAGCGTGGAGGAGTATGGCGGCTCACCACGAAGCAGAGAGCTGGGTCCGTGGTGACAGTGGCTTGAATTATCTCTGTCCCTTTCTGATGGGATAAGATCCTGAACAAGCTACCAAGTGACAGAGATGCCAGGCTCCGAATCTGCCTGGGCATCTCCCCAAGGGGAAGCGTTAGCCCCCAAGTCCCAGAGGAGCCATGAGAATTCAGTGACACAGCAAGAAGGCAGGGCCAAGGAATGGAAAGAGCAGCCGACTGCCTTCCCCACACCCACTCCCACAGATGCCTTCTGAGTGCTGACACGGAGGAAAAAGCTCTTTGAAGGAAGACTCGAAAGCACAAGAAGGCTAAAAAAAAGAAGGGAAGCTCTCTCTAGGCCAAAACCCTTAGCGAACTTCTCTGGCACGGCCCTGCTGCCCGGGAGGCCCAGGGGTGTGGCCGAGAGGCTCAGCAAGAGCATCCCAGGGAAAGAAACGAGGATGGACCAGAAGCCCTGGACACACAACAAGCGAGCCAAACCTGAGCGAGGCCCAAAAGAGGCAGCCGGGCTGCCAAGTGCACTGCCAACTTCCTCCTGTCGTTTATTGACTACCCTGTGATTCATACCCTCCACGTGCGGAGCTGCAAGCTTCAAAAGAGTAGAACAAACAGCAGTAGCAGTGAACAGTGCTTCTTCCAGGCCAGGCGCCATTCTGAGACATTAGCACATGTTTCCTCATCATCTTTACCAGAGCATGGGTAAACTGAGGCACAGAACGGTTACACGACTCACCCCAAGGCTACACATGAGGTAAACGTGGGTGCCCGGGTTGGAACCCAGCAGTCTGCTTCTTAGTCTCCCAGGCACCTTCTCTCCCGCTGGCTTCGCTCCCTGGTGACTGCAGAACAGCCCCCAGCAGAGCCACACGCCACACGCGTGAGCTCTGCCACCTGTTTCCCTGCCCTCCAGGAGACTGGACCCATTGCCAACTGAGTGGCAATCCCATGAGAACTGTGAGCCACATGCCCTCATGTCCCACTTAGAGAAAGAGACAGGAGGGACAACACGTGGACAAAGAGGTGCTGAGTGACACACAGCAGCCGGTACCCAGCCAACTCTAGGGCAAGCACCACACCGAGTTCTTTATCTAGAGCATTCTCTTCTAACCTCCCCATAACCACAGGAGAACTACCTACATGTTCAAATACACACACGCACACGGGTGAAACTACACATGCAGAGACACAAGGACATACATGTGTGTATATGTATCTGAGTATATGTGTGTGCACATGTACCAAATTACACTTCTTATATATTTTATACAAAAGGCTACCAGGTCCCAGGAAAGACAAGTGACCTCTCCAAAGCCAAAGAGCCTATGAGCACGCTGGAGATAGTGTTGGAACCCTGCATCCAACCCCAAAGCCCACGCTCCAGCCTCCACACTCTACCCGAACACCCGGACTCCACCTTTACTAAAAACTGCCAAGGTGCTAGTGGTTTTTATGCTGGAAAGCTATAGCAGCACATCAGATTTCTGGAGCCTCATTTTGTGCTGTCTGTAGCATAAAACAGCATGCAATTAAAACAGAACCACACCTGGGGCCAGGTGTGCCTCCTTTATGACTCTAAGATGCCTCAAATGACTCTCAGGTGTCAGCCTCTTGAGTCAGATTAGAATTTGCAAAAATAAACATTCACTCATTGTGTTACATGGTCTCCCACCACAGAACTAAACAACTATTACCACCTAGAATATTAATCGTACCTTGAATTAACACATCACTTTTTTAATAAAAGGGCTTCACAGACACTATTAGAGTGTTTACAATAAATAACGCAATAATATGACAAAAGTGATCATCAATATTCACTGTATTCGTACATGTGCCGAATACTGTTCCTAGTACGGTTATCTAATCTAATCTAATTAAGTAATTTAATCTCCCAACAACATTTAGTGGCAGCTATTATTATCCTCTGTTACTGATTTTTTTTTAATGTCATTTGAGAAATTCTTGCTTTATTTCTACTCTGCAGATCTGTAGGCTTTCTCAGATGCTAACGAATTTGCACAGAAAGCAATCTGTTCACTCTAGTCTCTTTTTTCATCTTATTAGAGACTCTGGCTGTGAGAGCGGCCCGGGGGGAGACCTCTGTAAAGGGCAGAGCTGTGTAGAGAGAAGGCCTGGCTCTGTTTTCAGGACCGGATGTTCACACAAGGATGACTTGCAGCGGGGACACCTCCATATGCATAAATCTGAGAAAGCAATGAGCACCCAGGGGAGACAGGGCCGCCGCTCGGGCTTGCTACTTACCAGCTCTGTGTGAACTTTAAGATGTGCCTGTAGCTTATATTTATCTGGAGTCGAGTAGTCACAGCCGTCAGTGGGACACTTCAGCAAGATGTTACTGTGTTTCTGAATTACATGGCGTTTAAGGCAGTTTTTGGTGATGGAAGAGTAATGACACTGGGAGCAATAATACAGATGTTCCCGGGTGTGGGTGCGGACATGCATGTCAAAATGCACTTGGTACCAAAAAAGTTTGCCTAAAAAAATATTTTCACATGAGAACAAGGAAGTTTCTTTTAATACTGAATTTGAATTTGTTACACGCTTATTCGTTTTTAACTACGATATTTATCTCCCTCCTGGGCTTGCCAGGTCACCCTTCACACTGTTTCACCGTATGTCTGTCTGGAAATTACTCTTCAAAGGTGGCAGATTGTGACTACTAAGGGTAGCACCATCTGTGGCACGATCTCGGGGCAGGGGAGGAAAGAAATGTTTACTGAGGCCCCATTAGAGCACCAGATACTATGGTGCACGTGCACAGTTTGAAGCGCCCCTAAACCCTGCTGACACTCCTGGGACACGGGGTGTCTCCAGCTGGGTGGCCTTCCCACTTCCTGCACCACCAGCTCCCAGGAGATCCAGGAGCTGCTTTGGCGGTTGTGCTGCAAGGGTGCTGTTGATGGCCTCCCTACCAAGAGCTCCAGCCACTTTCAAATCCTCTCTCCGCTCACCTAGAACATGGTCACAACTTAAAGCTCGCCTTGACACCGCTCACGTACCAGAAGAAAGATTCTTCTTGGGTGGGGTGCCGGTAGAGGTTGTGGGTAACCCTCAGCGTGCACACGTGACCACCACGCCAACAGGGTCAACTGTATGGTCCTGGCTGCCTCCACAAGGGCTCCAACTGCTACCTGCGACACAGGGTCACCCGCTCCTATCTAGCATGGAGGAGGGTGGCTCATTTAGGAGGTGTTCTTTGCAAAATGACACAAGCTCAAATGGAACCCGAGGTGACACCGTGTGATGGGAATGGACGGGGCAGCAGGGAAGGAGCACTCTGCTCAGTGGCGCACCCGGTCCTGCCTTTCCTTACCACAGTATTCACACTCCAGGTCTCCATAGACCTTCCGGATCCGCTCGCACAGGCCGGGGTTCATTTGCTTCTTCTGCAAACTGTCCAGGACCTTCATGAACGCAGTGCTGCCTGGCCGGTGCTCAGAGGCAGGCTGGCAAGAGTCAGGCTGGTCCATGATGACATCCCCATCCCCGGCCACTGGAGGAAGGAGGTCTGCAGCCTCAGCCGGGTCTGACCTGAGACATGGGCTAGGAGCTGGTTCCCCGGCTGGAAGGGTGGCTGCTTTCTGTCCCTCGCCTGGAGGACCCTCAGCATTCTGAGCCTCCTCGTTGGGTCCACCACTTTTGGCTTTGGACAGCAGGAGCATGATTTCTTCTCCCTGAGTCTGGTCTGGAATTTCCTGCTGGGCGTCCAAGGTATTCTCAACAGCAGCTTGAGCATCAACAGAGGGGATGTCATTCTTCAATAAGAAATCATCCGAAACCACCGCAAGAGGAGGCAGGTCAGAAGAGACCACGGTGGTTTCCAGCGCGCAGGGCGGAAGGGCGGCACTGTCAGCCTGGGGGGTGTCCAAGTGCACAGCCGAGGTGGCCAAGTCCCCCGGGACCACTAGATCCTTCTGGCCCTCCTCCGGCCGAGGGTCGTCAGGACGGGCCTCCTCCTTGAGTGCATCCCTCCCCTGGCACACACACTCCTCCACCAGCTGCAGCTGGTCGCCCAAGGCTTCCTGCTGGATGTCCCTGCCGGGCTCCAGGAGGCAGAAGCTCTGGTTGATGGAGCTGGTGAAGACGGCAGCCTCCTGGGCAGCCCCATGCACCTCTTTGATGTGCGAGCGCAGCCTGATCGAGCTGACGAACTTCTTGAGGCAGATGGCACAGACGTACACAAACGGGTGCTTCCGGACGTGCAGCTCCAGAGCCTGGTACTTGGTGGCCCCGTGGCCGCAGAGCTCGCAAGCAAAGGGCCACTTGTCGCCATGCACCAGCATGTGGCGGTCCCGGTCCAGCTCATTCTTGAACTTGCGCTCGCAGATGTGGCAGTCGTAGAGCAGCTGCCGCTTGCCCTCCCTGGTCATCAGGCGTAGCTCGTCCAGGGCCTCCTTGACCTTCTTGTCCTGTGGGTCATGTGTGTCCCGGATGTGCTTGATGAGGTTCTTGACATCGGAGTACTTCTTCTTGCAGAAGCGGCAGTGCTGCTTGATCTTCTTGTGCACCCGCTCGATGTGCACCTTGAGGTGGCCCTTGCTGAGGCAGGTGAAGGGGCAGTAGTCGCAGGCAAACTTCTCCCCGGTATGCTTGCGCAGGTGCACGTTGAGGTTGGCCTTGATGGCGCTGGCGTAGCTGCACTGGGGGCACTTGTATGGCTTCTCGTTGGTGTGGATCCGCAGGTGGGCCTGCAGTGAGTGCTTGAACTTGAAGACCTTGTTGCAGTATTCACAAGTGAAGATCTTCAGCTGGGTAGGACCTAGCCTGGAGATGGATGACAGCACAGTTACTTTGGGAGACTTTGAACCCTCCCCATCAGCCAAACACCAAAGTCTTGGAAGGGACCAGAATGGGGCAGAGGATGGCTAGATGGATACATTCATTCACTCCACAAAGAGGACTGGAAGAAAAACGGGAGCCAGACGCACACACACAGATGAAAGGGGAGGTGCTGGTCCTTTAGGAGCTCAGAGTCTAGAGGAAGAGAAGACAGGCCAGAAAGTGTTGCAGGATAGCATAGCTGAAAGGAGTGTATGCAGGTCAAAAACAGAAAGAGGCCTTTTATCTGAGTGAAGGTAGTTGGGGAAAACTTACAGAAGAAATGTCTGGATCGAGGCTTAAAGAATAAGGAAGAAGGCCAGACAAGGAAAAGGCAATGTGGGATGCCATTCACACACCCACAACAACCAGGCACGTGCCAAAGCTCAGCTGAGTACCTTCTGCGATATTTCAAAGGGTCACACACATTCAGTCTCCATGAGACTAAGCAGAACGGCTTGGGCCACAGCTGCGACCCTCCAGCCCTGCCTGCAGATTCAACCAACTGCCAGGCGCCCTCTTTCTCTTTGCACAAGTTGTGTGAGGCCACTCATGGGTGGAAGAGCCCTGGCCTTTCTCCATGTCCTTGCTTCTTCCCAGGAGAAGAGAACAAAGGCATCTAATGGTGAACTCGGAACACGTCCTAGCAGAGCTCCACCTCACCCTGTGTGGTGAGGGTGTTCAGGTGCTTAGCCTGGTAGGCATGGGAGAGCCCGGCCAGCAGCATCCCCATGTGCGGTGTGAGAGGCAGGCTAGTACTGCAGCGCAGCTCAGAAAGCACAAGGTTTGACCCTTTGACTCTCCTCTCTTCCCACACAGCCAGTTTAGAGCTCATATGGGGAAAGAGCACTGTCTTAGACTCATGCACCATTTCAGCCAATGACTGCCACTGATTAACACCTGCCAATGTGCCATAGACAAGGTTAGATTTTGCATGTGGTAGAGAACAAAAGCCTGGTCTGCCTCATGGAGCCTGTCTCTTTCAATGTGGCAACATGTGTGCTGAATGAGATAGAAATAACAACAACAATAATACCTAACAATTACTGAGCACTTATAAGAATATAGCAAACTTTATACCAACGATTTCATCCTAACCTATTATTATACCCATCTTACAGATGAGAAAACTGAGTGTTTGCCCAACATCATATAATCGGTAAATGATCTAAACCCAGGCAGACTATCTGCCTCTAGAACCTGCTCACTCATCCTCGTCCTGTGTACTGCCTGAAATCATTGACACACAGCAGGCTCTCGCCTGTGTGAGCCTGTGAAGAAGGCGCCCTGTGTGGGGCTGCCAATGCTGTTGACATGAGAGTCGTGTTTCTGATATCAGAAAAGGACAGTCACCAAAGAACTTCAACATGCGCTAGGGACAGAAATTGTCACAAGGAGACCAAAAAGCAAATAAGATCTCCTCTCTGGCTATAACTGCTCCCTCTGGAAGGTATGTCCAAGCTACCCAAGAAGGACCTATGACAAACTAATAATCATGTAGTGCTACTAACGAGGTATCATTAAGCTGTACCTGCTACAACTGTAAAGTCTACGTTTATGAAACTACCCATACTACTATGTCTGATCAACACAGGTTGCCTCATCATTAAATTAAAAATATTTAAATGAATTGCAGCCCATAAATACCAGAGGGTACAACTCACATGATGTAATTAAAATATTCAAATTTGAAAGTCACTAGTATGCCTGAATGCTAAGCCCAAGGCTTATTTAAGAAAAGTAATTTGGATCTTTCCCAAATGACAAAGATATCCAGGAGGTGATACATTTTATTGGTATAAGGAACACCGGAGAAAGGAGCCCTGGGTTCATAAAGTTAATTAAATAAACAAATCACAGTATTTCCTCCTCTAATGCAAGATCTAAATGGTCTTAGGAGAATCTTCTGCTGTGAGTTTCCATATTATTAGACAAATACCTTGTAAAGCCCTGAGAGCCCCATTTCTAGTGGAGGGTAATTAATCTGATGAGGACCAGGAGTGGCCCGCATGTAACTCTTAAGCACAAGAACTGATGCAGGGCACGCAGGGTCCACCTTGTCTCTATTAAATTGTTCCACACCAGTGTTCCCTATTCAGGGAGAGAGGTATGCTCATCCCCGCATTTTAGAAAGAAGCAGACAGAACTTAAAAGGTCAGACACCTTGATCTAGTTGTTCCACCCCTGAGAATCTATCTGAAAGAACACAAGACTCAGATGAGGCATGCACTGCCCAATTTTCACCACAGTTAAGAACAGGAAGCTGCTTGAAGGTACCAACATAGAGAACTACTTTATTTCATTCATTCATTCAGAAAAGGGCTCTAGGCACTAGGAATACAAAAAGGAACAAAACAACCCAACCCCTCTTCTCTGGAGCTCACACTGCTAACTATAAAAATCAGCAGTTAAGGACCATCAGCTTCCCACTGGGAAGGATGCTCTAGGATCCAGTCAGGATAGATGGACTTGATCCAGTGGACAGGGAAGGCCTCTCTAAGGACAGGACACTTCAGCAGACAGCTAAAGAATGAACAGGAGTTAACTAAGCAAGGGGGAGTGGAGGCATTCAGGAAGAGCAAGAGCATCTGCAGAAGAGACCAAAGACGTAGCCGGGCATGGTGGCGCACGCTTGTAATCCCAGCATTCGGGAGGCTGAGACCAGAGGATCCGGGTTCGCGGCCAGCCTCAGCTACCTAGTGAGGCACTCCACAACTTAGTGAGACTCGGTTTCAAAATAAAGAATAAAAAATAGGGCTGGGGGTATAGCTCGGAGGTAGAATGCCCCTGAGTTCAATCCCCAGTACCGAAAAAAAAAAAAAAAAAAAAAAAAGAAGAGACCAAAGACGTGACAAAGGGCTCAGGTGACGGCAGGTAGCCGGAGCTCAAAGAACCAGGAAGAGCGTGGCAGAGATGAAGCTCTGGCTCTGCTGCAGCAGGGGCCAGTCTCAGAAGACCCATATTCTCCTAAGATCAAGCTGAAACCTTCAAGGGCATTGATCAGATGAGCATCCTAAAAAGATCTCCTGGGCTTCCAATGAGAGCAGTGTAGAGTACATTACATCCGCATGAAGTTACAGCACGGAGCTATACAGCAAAAGGCCTGTGATTGATTTGAGCAACAGCAGAAATACAATGTGACTAAGTTTTTAAAGCGACACGAAAAATCACGTATAAAATATAAAGTCATTTATAAAATGAATATGCTGGAAAAAGGCCAAAAGGAAATGCATTAAAAATATTAACAGCCTTTGGTTAATGCGATTATAAATTATTTTTTCCTTAGCTTTCTGGACTTACAAAATTTTCTATATAGTAAGTCTGTATTATACTTGTTTTGAGAAAAAAATATATGACCTAAAGGTTTTAATCTGTATTTTGCAAAGCAAAACCCGCATGCAAATAAAACTGTCTTTCTTAACTATGTTATAATTTATACGATAAATATTAATAGAATGTATGACAACAGGATTATAGCCTAGGTCTCTTGATTAAATTTTGAGTATGTTTCCTGTAACTAGAATACCATTTAGCTGAATCCCTCCCCAAAAGACCTTTAAATAGTCTCCAAAAGACCTCTAAATAGACCTTTGAATTCATTAAGGTCTACAAATCAACCTGAGTTGAGATGAAGAATGATCACGAGATTTAATTCTATTACAGATTCATCCAAGGCATGAGTATTTTTACAATTTCATCAATAACTTCAGTTGTTCACATTTACAAGAACAGGGGGCTGAGGCAACAAATTAACGAAGCATACTACATTATATAATAATATAACTTAATGAGTGCAACACGTGCCAGACACTGTGCATATATTTCATCATTTCTTCTTGCCACTAAACCAAGACGACAGAGGCAAACATGTCAAGCTACGAGAGAATGTAAGCTCCGTCGAGGCAGGGCTGGGTCGGTGTGGTCCTCTGTCATGTCACCCGTGCCCAGCACATAATGGCTGTTTCACTTGTGGGACGACACTCGGGTTGAAGAGTCTGGAGCCAACCCAGGTTGGTTTGATTCCAAAGCTCATTTTCTACTCAAGAACTCCTAATTCCACTCTTCTAGAAACCTAGGGAAGCCATCAGCAACTGGCATTTGTCCTTCCTCTTAAGCTGGGAAAAATATCTTCAGACCTTTGGTGGTTGGTTTGCTGATGGACTTCTGCAGGGACACAGCACCAGTAAGATGGCCACGCTGGGGAGGAGGGCTTGAAAGCCACACTCTGTCCTACGAGGCGGGGTGTCACCTGAGCCACACCAGGAGGAGAGTTTTTAATGCTGATTCCAGTTTTAAGTACTCATCGCCTTCGCTGGAACGATTTCACTTCTAGCATTCTATCCCACAGAAGAAAATGGGAAGCTGGAAGTTCCAAAACTTTAATCATGGCATTGCGCCACATAGCAAAAACTGGCCACTTAAATGACAAGAGACTCACGCAACAGCAGACGTCAGTGTTCTTAATACGTACTAAAAATGACAGATTTTCAAGGAATAAAAAGGTTTTAAAAAGTTGAGAAGTGTACACTTGGTATTTCATGCTTTAAAAATTAAAGCAATACATGTTCACATACCATGAAAAAAATATGGAGCATATGAACCAAACTATCAATAGTAATTAAATGTAGAAAAAGGAATTAAGGGTCATATTAACTCACCTCATATAGGATGTCTGAACTTTCTACAACATATCTGTTTTACTTTCCAAAGAAAGTGGAGATAAAGATTTTTTTTTTATTATAACATGTGCAGTATAGAAATCAGACTATGTTTAATATGCCTTTTTATGTGTTTGTTACTTTGTGGTACTAGAGATTGAACCCAGAGGCATTCTACCTCCAAGCTACACCCTCAGCCCAATTTTATTTTTTATTTTGAGACAGGGTCTCACTAAGTTGCTGAGAGTCTCACTATTTTACTGAGGATGTCTTCAAATCTGCAATCCTCCTATCTCAGCCTCCCAACTACTAGGATTACAGTCATGCGCCACCATGCCTGGCTAATACCCCTTTTTATAAAGGTTAAAAATAAGTATTCTTGAACTAAAACACTCCACCTTCATTAAGCCAATCAGTGCTCAGTTCCAAAAGCATGTTGATCAGCCTCGGATTTCAGAGAGAAATACTATACTAAGGGCGAGGGTAATTCTTCCATTAAGTCAAGAATCAATAGTCTCTACAAATAAGTCTGTAAATAGAATCCAGATAAACAAACATGCTAATCTTTCTCAAGCTCTGTGGAGGTCACTCGTGTTCGATCTCTAGCCAGAGCCACGCAGAGCTCAACTCACCTGCTTGACTTCATCGGCTGCTCGTACGGGGTCTGCTGAATGGCGTACTCCTGGTACCCCCTCCGGGGCACCAGGTCTGCCGGGGTGCTCTCAGGATTTGCTGCTCCTGTTTCTGGGGGCCCAGCCTCCACGGGAATGATCTTGGTAGCACCTGAGATGGATGCACAAAGCACTGCTTACGGAGAGGCACAGGGAGGGCACTCACCCATCCTGCCAGAGGCGGCTGGGCTCAAAGGACGCTTCCTTATACTGCAGGGTTCCCATGTAACGTACAGGTAACGCTCCTTCAGCTCACATAGTGAAGTGTGTGTGTGTGTGTGTGTGTGTGTGTGTGTGTGTGTGTGTTAAATGTCTTCTTGAGGTACATTTCCACTACTTATTAAACACATACACACACATACATGTGTGTTACTTGCAAGGGCTTATACAGAGCCACATGTGTTAAGCTTTAAGTAAACATAATGCTACATCCAGAGAGCATGGAATAATAGAACACAGAGCAAACAGGAATCTAGAGCAGCAGGGGCCCGGCCACAAATACGACAATAGTTCAGCATGTCTGGATCTCTGTGTGCTCTCTATGAAATGAAGGGTTCACAGTGAAAAATCTCAAGGGTCGCCTTTGCTCTTACACTTCTGTAATGTGAAATGATTGAGACCTTTGTTATAGCCCTGGACACCTCAGACGTGTGTTTATGTGCTGAGTGTATATCCGCGTATTATGCATGTGTGTATGTGTGTGTGTGTGAGTGTATATCTGTGTATTGTGTGTGTATGTGTGTGTACGTGTGTGTGCGTGTGTGTGTGTGTGTGTGTGTGTGTGGTGCTTTTAAGAAAAATTTCCAATTTACCCCTGGTTACTGGAATAGGAAAGGGAATGAATTACACTTTCAACCTACTTATTAAAATTTCAAAATACTGCCACTCATTTTTTAGAAAAAAAAAAAAAATGTAGAAACTTTCTCTAGTGACTAGGCCACTGAGAACAGGAATCCCCTCCTCTGGGATTTTCATTTTCCAGAGTATTATTCTGAAGTAAAGTGGGTCAGACAAATGACTTTCCAGAAAATTCTAGTCATCTAGTTTTATATGGCCAATTCTCTGCTGGTTGGCTTACCCTGCTATTAAGTATTTATTCAGAATGTTCACTTTCAATAGTGAATTACTATTAGCATTGAAAATAAATGCTTAAATGGGGTGGCTGTTCTTAAAATTCTAAAGTTGATCTTTTTTCTTTGATAGCTGTACCCTAAATGGACAGAAAAAAAATGAAACATTAGTAAACTTTGAAATCTACCCTCATAAACTGCTTTGTGTCTGAAGTGTACAATTCTGGAAAAGGCTTTAAAAAAAATAGTATAATACACCCACCAGCTATTTCATGCAAAGGGAAAGAGATGAAAATTCCTAGTTTTATACAGTATTTGGAGAACCCCACTAAAAACAGGCGAGAGTTAGGCAGAGTTTAGAGGGGAAGCTTGTTCTGTCAGCTGAGTGGGCAGCTTCCCCTTGCCCGGGGAGACGCCCAGCAGAGGGACAGGAGAAGGAGCCCCAGCAACCTCTGCTCCTGGGGCTGCAAATCAAGGGACAAACCCAGCGGGCGGAGGCCACAGGGGCAGCAGCAGCCCTCGGTCCCTCCCCGTTGGCACGCTCCCCACAACAGCCCTGGGTGGTAAGTGGGTCTGTCATTGCGCCAAGTTCACGGGCAAATAAATGAGGGCCACCCAACGCCAAAGGTTCCTGCCAGTGCTCCAACTCGACTACCCTGGCAGGCATCCCTGGGGAGGGCCGCCCCAAAGGCTCCGCTTCCTCATCTCCACTGTCATGGTCACCTGGGATGGCTTCGTGAGCAGTGAGAACCACGCTGATGATGGGTTTCTTGGCTCCAGAAAGCTGCCCCGCCTCCTTTCCCGCGGAGATCTTCTGGACTTTCTCCGCTTTCTGGGCCCGAGGTCTCCTTGGAGCCTTTTCGCGATCATCTTCTTTATACTTCTTTTCTAGCTCCAAGTCTGAATCGTTACCTGGGAAGTAAATACGGAGATGCGTCAGCTGCCCTTTCATGTCGGTGACAGGGTTGGAGAGTGAACCTAACTCTGCTTTGGGACGCAGTGAAGAGGAGGCTAGATCTCTCTCCTTGGCATGCTGGGCCACGCAGGCCTGCTGTGACCTCAGGCACCATCTCTGGCTCTTCACTCACTCAATGCAATATGTGCTCATGGCACGCAGCCCAGGCCACGCTGGCCCAGAATGCACTGCGGGGGAAGCAGTCATAGTCCCTAGTCTCGTTTTAGTGAAGCCTAGCAGATTTTAGATTCATTAATAAGCAACACTCCAGAAAAGATTCGAGCTCTCCAAGATTCGGAGCCCAAGAAAGAAGCCATTTGCTTACTCAGCTTACGCTTGTCAGGTGCAGACAGAAACAGTGGTAAGGGCGGAGCCTGCCCTCTCGGACCCTGCAGGCCTTGCACAGGTGCAGTCAGGAGCAGTCTGCTCTGCTCCGTGTGAAATGAGAAGGTACAGAAAGGGATGGCAGAGTCCACCTGCAAGGTTGGAAAGGACTTCAAGACGTGACCCTTCAGTTAAGAATAAAGAAAAAGGATTAGTGAAATACTGGCTGGAAAACATAATAGGTGTGAGGTCAAAGGAATAGGTGTGATTTAAAAACTATGGCAACTTTCTAGTCCATGAAAGAAGAGCAAAGATAAGGAGCCAACCACTGGCCGAGCATCCTGGTGGTTACAACTTCATAGGGAAAGAGGCGGAAAAAATAAACTGGTAGAGAGAGTAAGAGCTAAATTGGAGAGGACCTTGAATGTGCAAAGGAAGCCTGGAATCTTCCTTTGATGAGTGCCAGGGGCAAGACTGTCACATCGGCTGATGCTTCACAGGGAGGCTAGAAGTACGTTCAAATATTCCCAAGAAATTCTGTTTTCCAGGTCTAACTCTAATCTTAGTTTTCAAGGCTAACTCTAATTTTAATCTTCAAGGCCAACTCTAAAACTTCTCATTGTTCCTTGAAACAATGGTGAAGCCAAAGAAACCGTGCCCGGGGCCTACGGGACTGGCAGGCTTCCATCTCCTCCTCTGGAAGGCAAGGGCAAGTCCAAGCCAGGGGACAGCTGGGCTCAGTCCTTGCTTTAAATCTGTGCCACCACTGTGGAGGACCAACTGAATGGGCTCACAAAGCACGCAGACACACTACAGGACGAATGTGTAGCCGCAGACCAGGCAACAGTGACCTGCACACAGGGAAACTTGGCATTGGCCTACAGGGTAAGAAAAGCTTCCATGTTGCAAAGGAGCTGCCTCTGGAATGCACAGAATGCATGCTACTTGAGATTCCTAAGTGAGAAGGAAATCCTGAGAAGGAAGGAAGAAAAGGCAGTTCTCTCTGCCTTAGAATAACAATCCCAGCCTCTGGCCTTCCTCCTGAGCAGGCCACCTCCCTCTGTGGGAGCTGGGATGCTGTTCCACCATCCTAACAGCTGGGGATCTAAGACCTGGGCGGTCTAGGAAGAAGGATGCCAGGAAGCTTCTGGAAGTGGTTCCCCTCCCTAAAAAGCAAAGCATTGCCTGTGGGCACTGCATATCCACCTCATGGAACTGAGGTAAGCTCCAGCGACCAGGAGAGCCGAAGCGAAAGCCCATGTCAATGCCTTGAGGATCTCGAAGCAAAAGACAGTCCTGGGAGTCGAAGGCACAGCAGTGGCACTGAGCCCACCTTGGACTACAGAGGCCCAGTCCCCTGTTACAGGAGGCAGAGCCTCATTTCCAAACCCATTCTTCTCATGTTTAACCAGCTCCTCTACTGGTGGGATCTTGACTGACAGTCTCCAGGTCACCTTCCACCAAGAGTGAGTCTTTTAAAACCCAAATCCAATCCCTTCAATGGCTGCCGCTTCAGTGGCTGCCTTCCCTCATTAGTAGAAGGTGATGGAGAGTTCTCAAAGATTTGCCAGAAACCATCCGTGCCGTTCCCCTGTAAGGTCAAGGCCATGACTTCCATGCATACACCCTGGCATGCTGTCTTCCCATCCCCGAGGGCTTCAATATAGGCACCGCAGTGGACCCTGCACCCCAGCTGCTTGCAGCCATGGACCTGTGCACACCCTGGCCCACTGCAACTGTCTAGGGATGGCTGTCCAAAGGCTCCTATGCCAGAGTCGGGGACCCAATGGGACAGTGTTCCGAAGTGCAGGGAGAAAAGGTAATGGAGGTGAAACGTGAGGGACTGTAAAAGAAAAGCCTGAGAAAGACAGGGCGGCGGGACCACGTGCCCCTTCAACACTACTGGACAGCCCCCAGTCAGCTCTGTGCAGGGCCTGATCCTCCCATGGGAGCACGTGCCCCGGCTCTCAGAATTGCAATCCTATTACAACCCTTGGTTCTCCTCCTGCCCAATCCCGCTCCCCCACACCCTGCCCGGCTTCCTGCGATCACACTGGACAATTCCAAGGGAATTGCAAGCTAAGACACCCCAGGACTTCCCCACATGCAGCCCTCTGAGCCGCCACGCAGCGCCGGCAGTTCTCCCTGGCCTGAGCCAACAGCCCTGGCTAGCCACATGCTGCTCTCTGGAACTTCAGGAGTCTCGGCCCTAGGTTTTCTCCTGGATGTGGGCACCACAGGCCAGGCACTGCCCAGAGCTGCCTTGGAAATGGTTCTTGGAGACGATCCTAGTGGGTCCCTTGAGGATCGGGGCCCTGTGGAAAGAACAGGGACTACAGTACAGAGAAGAGCAAACACATCACTCTGAGTCAAGCGCCTGGTGCATTTAGGAATCAGCAAATAAGTCAGGGTAAGACAAGACGCCCAGCATATGGGGGGAGAGGTGAGGCTGAGAGAGGTCAGCATAAAGACCGAGACACCAACCACAGACTCTGCCCCCCAAGCTCGAGTGTCTTCTGTGGAGAACGTCAGACTCCCTGCTGCGTGTCTGGGTGTGCCTGCTCCGTACAGCCAAGTTGCACAAGGGCCCGATTTTCATTGCCAGCACTGGGTCTGCGCACAGCAGGTGAGGCTCGGGCAGGGTGCCGGGGCAGAGAAGGGCATGGCGATAACAGTCTGGGTGCTAGTTCTCTGCTCACTTCCTTTCCCACACCAAAGTTTTCGTTCCCTCTTGACCTGGTTGTTCGTAAATTGCCCGGCCCCCTCCCTTGACCCATCTTTGTGCTGTTCACAGCTCCTGGACTCCTGGACTCAAGCTGCAAGTCACGCCGCGGTGCTTCCCTGAGTGCACGCCATCTCCCATCTTCAGCCCACGTGTAGCACGGCCCTTCAGTAAGGAGCTTGAAATAGCTTCCTCTGAGCTATTGACTTTTTAAACTTTTCTGCTTTTCCCCCCAGCTAATGTCCGCGTTTCCTCCAGCTTCCTTTTCTTCTGAAAAGTCAATAGCTCTATGCCGGGTTTGGGTTCCCTCTCGAGTGCACGGTTGCTGGGTCTGTCCTGCTGTGAGCACGCTGCAGATGCACTGGCGTGCACAGCAAAGGGCCTGTTAATGGAGCCAAGGAAAGGGGCAGCGGGGGAAAACACAGTGCTTTGGAGTCGGGGCTGGGGTGGGGGGCTATCACTTAAAATGGGACTGTGGACAACTGATTAAGATCCATAAAATCACTCACAAAAAAATAAAATGTAAATAGTGAAACTGACCTCAAAGGACTGCTGTGAGATTTTAAGAGCATACTTCCTGGGAAGGCCTATGCACCTACCAAACACCCCACCAATGTTCATCTTCTCTACCTTCTGGGACACTGCCACACTACAGTTTCAGCTCTTGCCCGCCTGCCCTGGCAGTCAGCCCTGATGGGCACTAGCTTCAGAAGTCATAGGCACAGGTGAAATTACTGGTCAGAGGCACAGCCTCTCATCTCTGCTCCTGTGGGCTCTTGGGGAGCACCAGGGCACCTCACGCTTCCCCACCCCATCTCAGAACAATCCTGTCTGCACCAGGAGCCCTGACTTTCTAAAGAGAGGAATAAAAGGGGGCAAGCCCTGGTTGCCACACCCATACAATGCACAGGACCCTCCTCTGCTGGAAGAACTTCAGTTCTTTCAGTCTAAAATACTTAGTTTTAGGTTTAATTGCGTTTTTAAGATTAACATGGCTGCCATGCAAATTAAATAAATATATGAGCCGGGGCACAGTGGCACACGCTGTAATCCCTGTATTTGGGAGACTATGCCAGTAGGATTGCAAGTTCGAGGCCAGCCTCAGCAACTTAACAAGATCTTGTTTCAAAATAAAAAATAAAAAGGGCTAGGAGTGGAGCTCAGAGGTAGAGTGTCCCTGGGTTTAATCCCTAGCAGTCCCAGCCGCTAGAGCTCACATGCTACTGAGGAGGCGGACAATGGATTCCAGACAGGACAGACAAGTCAGTTCTGCAGGACGCTGGAAGTCAATCATTTTACCTGACTCCAGTGAAAGAGGGCAGGCCTTTGCAAAGCAGAAGCCTGGGTTTCTGAATAGTGTAGTCTAGAGCTGCTGCTGGTAATCTAGGTACACCTCTGACACAAACCCCTTCCTGAAGGGAAAGGGCCATGACGTGGCTTGCTTATGCACTTACTAGCTTCTGTCTCTTCAGTGGGAAGGAAGCCCAGGGAGGCCTGGCAAGTCAGCCCGTTCCACAGTGTCCTACCCATCCTGGATACTCAACAGCATGGAGAGAGACAGCAGGGGCCTCCGACCTCACAGAGGGGGAGAGTGTCCATTCATTAAACAAGTTACAAACATACCAGTCAATCACTAAACTGAACATGAGAAGGAGGGACGGGGGTAAGGGGGGACAATGGGGTGGGAATTGGGAAGGACTAACTGAGACCTGTGTGCCTCTATCAGCTTGTACCTCACAAAGATGTATGATTACAAAACACCAATAAAATAAAAATTAAATTAAATAAGAAGGGAGGGCCTCGGAGTATCTGGCCCCAGGCAGGGCACAGGAGACCCAAAAGGGCCAGGTCTCAGGCTGCCCTCAGACAGCTCAGAAGCTTGCTGGGCGACAGATGAGCCAACAGCGACCACGCCCAGCCAGGCAGCAGGCTGCACCTGTGACCCTGTGACCGTCTCCCCAGTCCTTGGTACTCTGCAAGGCAGGAAGGTTCCTGAGCCTGGCATGTCAATGAGCCATGGCTCAGCAGGGGAAGGAGGGGCGTGGCCTGGAGCCTGGCCCCACCCACAACAGACAGCACATCATGTCCAAGCCAGTACAACTGCGCAGCAGGCGCATCCCACTGCCCTGCCCCGTCGCTGACACTGCAGGGGCGGACCCTCAGAGTGCAGAGAGAGGAGCTGCGTGGGGCCATGGAGAACAGATGGGCCTGGCCACTGGACTGGAAGGTGATGATCATGACCGTCATCTTGCTTTCGCTGTGGGGAAACGGCTCAGCTGGAAGGTGGTTCATGCACCAGGACGCTGCCTGTGCGCAGCCCCTTCCCTCCAGCCCACCTCCGTCTGCTGACGGGGGTCCCGGGGCCATTTGTGCTCAAGGTGAGCATAATAAAGGCTGGCAGTTGCTCTCTGCGCCCTCAGCTGAGTCCTCATAAACAGTAAGAGGCCTTTTGCTTCTAATCGCTTTATGCAGATGAGCGGGCCCACTTGAGCCTGCCCGCAGGCACTCAATTGCACAGCTGGCTCCTGGCGCAACAGCCGTGCTCCAGCAGAGGCCTCAGGGCCAGGCATTTACAATCCCCCATCAGCCTGCCCGGAGCAGGCCCAGCTCTCCCGGCTCTGCAGCAGCGATGCCCCTTGCTATGAAGAGGCGATTCTTGTGAGGCAAAGAAAGGTAGAGCTCTGTTCAACAGCTGAAGTATTTCCCCTGCACGGAAAGACTGAAGGGTCTGGCCACAGACATGCTGCCGACAGTCACCTCCCTCGATGGCAGAGGCCCCTGCCGAAATCCCAGGCTCCCCGATCAATGCCCACAGGGATTTTTGATAATTTACCTACCTTTGTTCCAGAAAAGGCCCAGTTAAGCCTTGGGCCTAGGCAGAGGGCCTGATAAGAAACAGCTGACAGTTAATGACTGTGAAGTAATATATCCAAATGTGGAAAATAAAGACATAAAAAGAGCAGGGGGAGGGGGACCCAGGTCAAACTCCAAGTCTTACAGCCACCTTCCGAACATCCTGCTCTGTGTGCGTGTGTTAATGACACAAGACTATACTTTAGATCTGGAATGTCTCCCAAAGACCAGGTGCTCCCATTGACCATACTTGGCGATACACTGGGGGAGGGGCTGACCCGATCCATGGCAGGGGTGGTGTGGGTAGTAGCTTCAGGCATAATTGGGGGGCACTAGAAGTGCTTAGGGCAATGCTGAATAAATTGTCTTTTGTTTTTTTTTTTTTTTCTGAAAAGGGGCTGTAAGCTATCAAGTTTGAGAACCTGTTTGGAGCAATTGGGAGGTAGTAGAACCTTTATTTATTTATTTTCCGTTTTAGGTACTGGGGATGGAACCCAGGGGCATTCTACCTCTGAACTCCACCCCTAGCCCTAATTTTCATTCTTTATTTTGAAACAGGGTCTCGCTAGTTGCAGAGGGCCTCACTAAGTAGCTGAGGCTGGCCGAGAACCTGCCATCCTCCTGTCTCAGCCTCCCCAGTACTGGGATTACAAGCGTGTGCCTCCACGCCCGGCTCTGGTGGAGGAGGCTGAGCCTAGTGGGAGGCAGTGAGGTGACTGGGGGTGTGCTCTGGAAGGGACTCGTGGAAGCCTGGCTTCTTCCTGTTCCTCCCTTTCACTTCCTGGCTGCAGTGGGGTGAGAGGCTCTGCTCCACCACACACGCCCTGCCACAATGCGCAGCCTCACCGCAGTCCCAGGAGCATGGAGACGACCGACCATGGATGAACCCTTGAGACCTCGAGCCAAAGGCAACCTTTTCTCCTCCATTATCTCAGGTAATGTATCACAGTGATTGATAGACTGTAACTGACACGCACAATTGCAAGGCAATGTTCTGTCTTCGAGGTGTAGTAAATGTTTCAAAATATTTTCACTGAGCTCTAGCACAGACTCTTCTCCAAGAGAAAGCAGCAGAATGTAAGGTGAGTGAGATCAAGAGCCGAAACCTGTCTGAAATGCTTCAAAGCTAAAAAGCACAGACTAGGTGACATCACACCCACAGGAACTCTTTCTGGCCCCACCTTGGTGAGCCGTGTGGAGGAAGGAGGTCAGTATCTGTCCCATCTGCAGCTGTGAGTTTCACAGAGAAATATCGAATTGTAGTCTGTGTATGCCTCCTGGTGTTTTCCCTCTGGTCAATATCATGCATGGAGATAAACTGTGCTACTGTCATAATATCCGAATCCCTGAGTAGTATGTGACGCTTTGCAAAGCGCAAACATTAATACTTATAACTCTACTCTCACAATCAGTCTTTTCATGTCATACTGTTTTCTCCAAGGCTTTTTTTTTTTTTTTTTGAGGTACTGGGGATTGAACTCAGGGGCATTCTACCTCCGAGGTACACCCCAAGTCCTATTTTTTATTCTTTATTTTGAAATCGAGTCTCACTAAGTTGCGGAGTGCCTCACTAGGTAGCTGAGGCTGGCCGTGAATCCGGATCCTCCGGTCTCAGCCTCCCGAATGCTGGGATTACAAGAGTGGGCCACCACGCCCAGCTTTCCAAGGCTCTTATAAAAGTGCTCTTCCAGAAACAAGGTCCTCGGGTGAAGTCCCCTTGTCCACCAAGTCTCACACTGAGGAACATCACTGTGCGAATCCAGCTGTGACTGTCAATGCCTCCGGACGGTGGCTTTCTAACTCTTTTTAGTAGCGGGACCTTTTTCAAGTGATCTCTCTGGGCAATTTCAATATAACCAATGGATAAGAGGATATGACTTCTTGGGTGAAAGTGGGTGGGGTCCTGCCAGCTCCTCCCACACCTGTGATTTATATACTTGCAGCCCTGGCCACTGAGCACCTTGGAAAAGTCCTGAAAACAGCCTTAAAACTACTGGCTTAGGATGTACGCGGTACATGGCCAAGCATCACTTTGAGTAAAAAGTCCCTGCTTGGAGAAGTCTTGGTGGAGAGCGCCAGGCTTGGAGTCAAGGGCGGCTGAGCTAAGACCCAGGCTCTGCCTTTCAGCTGGATGAATTTAGAACCTGCTAAACTGATGATCCACATCTGCAGAATGAGTCACTGTAAGGTTCACAGGAGGAAACAGGCGCAGAACCCTGTCACACGATGCGGCCCACATGGCGGCCTCGGGACATGTCAGCGGCACGTGCAGGTCCAGCTCAGGCCTGAGGCTGCAGACACGGTGGCTCCCCATGGGCGGCTCCAGTCCCCCACAGTCAACCTCTGTCCGAAGATTCCCCACATTAAACAGCTCCTACGCTGTAAATAACTATTATTACAGTATATGGTTATAGTTGTTCTAGTTTATTATTATTGATTGTGGATTTCACTGTATCTAGTTTTTAAGTTAGATTTTATCATAGGGATGTATATATAGGGAAAAGAGATAATATACAGAGAGAGGGTTTGGTCCTATCCCACGGGGTCCTGGGAATGTGTCCCCAGGACAAGGGGGACTACTGAACCACTTTCTGGTTTCTCTTGGTTCGTATTAATGAGGAGAGCTGCAGTGCAGTGCCTGCCTCGCCCTCCCACCCAGCTGTGTGTGTCTTCCCAAGTCACTGACAATCTGAGAACTGTAACTTTTAATTTCTTGACATCTGTGCACGACTGCTCTTCGATCCTAGCACATTAACATAATTCTGTACATCCCTTGCATTGTAGAAAGTGATGACGGCGCACAGCAGGGAATGCAGACCTCAGAGAGGAGGCAGAAGGGCGGCATGCCCCAGCGTGGAAGTCCCTCCTATCACCTGGCCTGACACCCCGGCACCCCGGCATGCAGCGCAGCAGGGTGCTGACTGCAGTACCAGAGGGGCCGCTGCCAAGGAGCAGAGCAGGCAGAAATGAGTCAATGACCAGTGACCCTGGAGTTGAGATGCCCCACTGGCCCCTCTGGCCTCCCCTCCCTTCTCCAATGGCCGGAGGCCTCTGGCTTCCCTTAGGCCGGGCCACTGGGCACCTGCAGGAAGAGTGAGGGGGAGGTTTACTCTGGGGGTCTCCTCGCTGTCAGCTCATCACAGGTTACCTTGGTCCTCTCCCCAAGGTCTCAGCTCTCTCCCTTGGCGTTCTCGGACCCCTGTCTCTCCTGGCCACTTCACCTAGGCCGGTAATGGCACCTGCTTATCTCGGGACCACAACCCGCTTCTACTCCCCTTGGCCATCCTCCTACTCTTCTCTGGAAGCCTCCTCTCCAAAGTCCCAATGCGGCTCCGCTCCCTGCCACGTCAGGCATCTCCATGGTCGACTCCCCCGACACTGCCCGGCTCAGGTCAGCGGCTGGTGCATTCCCAAGTCAACCAGCGGGCCGCCCAGCCCACCTCTCAATGCACACCCGCTGCTGCTCCTCCTCAAAGCAGGTGATCCTGCAACCCCACCCTCGGATCTCCTCAGCGGGGCTCAGGAGGCTGCCCTGGATGTCCCCTTCTGCTTCTTCTGGGTCTCCTGGGTGACCATCTGAGGACACCAAGGCTGGAGCTTGGTGCCAGTCTCCTGCAGCTCCACGCCCAGGCAACCAGCAGACTCTTCTATCCTGCAGTCCACCAAACTTGACACGTGGCCAACTTAACTCATCCCCTCCCCAAGCCTGCTTCTCTTCCTGGGCCTCTGAGACTGGCAGGGGTACTGCCGCACATCCTAGATGCCCAGCTCTCAAGCCAAGACCCAGGCAGCCTCCCGTCCCTCCCCCCAGCCTGCCCAGGCCCTGAGAAGGGCACTTCCTCAGCCCCTCTAAAGTGTGTCCCCTGCTGTCCACCCCACCGCAGGACCTTCTGTCCTCTGCACCAGCTACCGACCGCCACCAAGCTCTCCGTGACCAAGCACCACCTGCTCTCCAGCACCCCTTCCTGAGCCCTCTGGAGACCCCCCCAGGCCTCAGGCTTGCGCCAGGTGCCGGCATCAGCTCTGTCCCGCCCACTCCTCTGAGCAACTTTACTGTCAGGCCCCCCCTTCACTCGATGTCACACAGCACCTACCACGTGCCAGGGACGCAGCAGTAGGCACTCGAGGCGTCTGAACTGTAGCGAGGGCTCAAAAGTTCCCGTTCTTCTCAGTTCCTAATGTGTGCACATGCATGTGTGGCACGTGCGTGTACACACACACACACACACACACACACACACACATACACTCAACTCAATGACCCCCCTCAACCTTCACTGAGAAAAAGGAAGCCTATCTGATACAAAATCCCTCAAGGATCTTCCTTTTACCACAAAAATCTTCCTGCTCTTTCCTTGCCAGACCTCCACTCCTAGGTGGACCTTTAGCAAGGACCCCTGGTTTGTCTCCCAACCAGACACTGGCAGAGGGTAGGATTTGCATCTGTGTGTTCCACCCTCGAATTCTCAACAGAACTTTACAGCGCACCCTGCTAGTAACCTGTCATTCACACAAGATCCATCGGACTGATCATGGGCAGGTGAAGAGTTAAATGTAAATGCAATCATGCTTTTGTAGAAATCAGTTCACATGCATTCATGTATAATTAACACTGCACTAATATTCTAAAGTACCTATTCCAAATTGCCCCAGAACTAATTAAATCTCAGAATGCCCCAGAGAGTAAGGTGTTATCAGCCACATTAATAAAAGCCCAGAACAGCTGTCAGAACAGCAGACTGATAAGGGATTATATTCTGGGACTCTGCCACCAATTTGTTCCGCCTTGCTAATGCAGCAGTTTAAGGAACTTCTTAGACCCACAATAACGCTATCTAACCTGCTGAATAGGCATCACTCTGCCTGCCCTCTTTCTCAGGCGTCCTGCAGTCTTCCTGGCTTTCCTGTGAGGAGGAAAGGACAGGCGAGGTCCCGAGGTGTTCCCAGGAGGAAAGACGCTGCTATGAAACAGCCCTGGGAAGGGGGGCAGGAGCCCCAGCCACCCTACACACCCTCAGTGAACCTCTAGACCTCCTCAAGTGTGCCCAGGTACCCTCGCCTGCAAGCTTCCACATGAACCATCAGGTGGTCAATGCCTGCCCCGTCCCCTCTCCACCTCCCCACCCCACAGCTCGAAGCCTCAGCCCCCTCCTCCAGCGAGCCTTCCAGGATGTGCCCCAACAGATGTGTGGTCCTAGCCTGGTCCTGCCACAGCGGGCCTGCCCCCCATCATTCTCTAGCCGCTCGCATCCCTGTCCAGACCCTCAGCTGCTCAAGGGCAGAGACCTGTCAAGTTTGACGTGCAAAGCCTGGCTCCGTGCCCAGCCAGAGCAGCAGCTCTGTAGGAGAGGAGAGAGGAGAAGAGCACCTGCCTGCTGCGGGATCTCACGAGGCCCGCGGTTGCAGCCACCTCCTCGGCATCTCGCGAGCACAGGCAGCCTCGCGTCTTGCTTTAAGGGCCCCGGGCCCTGGGCCTCCATCCTGGTGCTTCTCACATCGCAAGGCCTTCAAACAGGGCCCTGAAGCACGGTGGCTGCCTGTTCCTCAAAAGAGAACCGTTCGCTGACATCCCCATACCCAGGGCCGCATCACAGCCAGTCCAGGCCCGGTCACCCACGCAGGAGGCAGCAGGAGCCACTGAACTTGAGACAACAGCAGCGCCGTGGGACTGTTCCCCTGGCCTCTGTCACAGGTCCACAGGCTTCCATCAGAGTCCCTGAGAGCCAGCAGGCCAGGCAGGCTCCCAGCTGCTGATACAGAAAGTCTTCCTTTCAGAAGTCCTGGCAAACAGTCCTGCTGGGGCACGAATCGGACTGTCCCCCTCCACGGAAAACCCTGAGCTCCCTCTGCTCTATAAGAGCAGTCGACAGAGTGGGGTGCGCAGTGCCCGCCCTGCTTCTGGTCACCGCACGCCTCTCCCCACTAAGGAGGAGGGAGCAGGGATACAGAGGGAAGTACGCCATGCAATGTGTGCTTGGAACCTCATTATGATGCATAATTAACAGCACACCAGTAAGAGTATCTAACACTCGTCTGAAGATCCTCATACTGTTTTCCAAAGTGGTTGCACTAGTTTGCAATCCCACCAACAATGTATTAGGGTTCCCACTTCTCCACACCCTCGCCAGCATTTGTTGTTGTTTGTGTTTTTTATGATTGCCATTCTGATTGGAATGAAATTAGGTGAAATCTCAAGGTAGTTTTGATTTGCATCTCTCTGATTGCTAATGATGTAGAACATTTCCTCATATGGTTATTGGCCATTTGTATTTCCTCTTTTGTGAGGTGTCTATTTAGATCCTTTGCCCATTTTTTGACTGGGTTATTTGTTTTCTTAGCTGTTATTTTCTTGAGCTCTCTATATATCCTAGATATTAGACCTCTATCAAAAGAGTAGCTGGCAAAGATTTTCTCCCACTCTGTGGGCTCTCTGTTGAGGTTCTTGATAGTTTCCTACCATATGATCCAGCAATACCACTTCTGGGTATCTACCCAAAAGAATGGAAGCCAAACTATTAGACCGATGTATGTGTATCTATGTTTATAGCTGCACAATTCACAATTGCCAAACTATTGAACCAGCCAAGATGTCCATCAACACATGAATGGATTACAAAACTATGGGATATGTACACAATGGAATTTTACTCAGCCATAAAGAAGAACAAAATCATGTTATTTGCAGGGAAATGGATGGAACTGGAAAACATTATGTTAAGTGAGATTAGTCAGTCACGAAGAGTAAAAAAGCATATGTTCTTCCTAATATACAGATGCTAGGGAGAAGATGGGACCTAAGAGGGACTCCAGCTGAAAAAGGAGAAACCCTAGATAAGCAAAGAAGTTGACTTAACTGATGGTAATGGATGGGGGTGGGGGGGGCACCCTAATGCACATGATGTACTTTCACAAATATATCAAAATCAATCACTAAACTGAACTTGAGAAGGAGGGAGGGTGAGGAAGTAGGGTGGGAATTGGGGAAGGGGTTAAATGAGAAATGCGTGCATCATATATGCCTTTATCTGCTTGTACCTAACAAAGATGTATGATTATAATGCACCGATTAATAAAAAAGAGTATCTAACAATAAATAAATAAATAAATAAATAAATAAATAAATAAATAAATAAATGGAAGCAGGTATGGCCAGCCAGTCAGCAGCACAAACCTGGGGTCTGGGCCTCCTCATCAATTCCACTCCACACACATACCAGTGGGGTTGGAGATATAGCTCAGTGGTAGAGTGCTTGCCTGTCATGCACAATGCTCTGGGTTCAATCCCAGTACTGCTAAAAAGAGAGAGAGAGAAAGGAAGAGAGAAAGAAAGGCCAACTAATGGAAGGTCAGTGGGTTCATCAAACGCTACTTACCTGGCATTTACTGTGTACGTGGCACTGCTCTAAACGTGGGAAACAGCCACGAGTTGACGATGCTCCCCCCAGTATAAGCTCATTGGTCTGTCTATGCCACCAAGGTCTAGAGTTTGAGGAAAAGGCAGATGGAAATGATTCTATTCTGTCCACAGGGAAGCAGGCCCTGGTGGAAGTACCAGGTCCACTTCTGCACCAACAGCTTCTGTGAGATGAACAGAAACCGGCAATTCCAACACGCCAAGGGGCCTGCACCGGACAACAGAAGCCCAGGTCGGCTGAGGGCTGAGGCTGACCCCAAGAAAGGGAACACTAGAGCTGAGCCTGGGAACACCGGAATCAAGCTGTGACCAGAAAGGAGCAGGGACTGGTGTGCAGGAGCAGGTTTCATTGTTCCAAAGAGAGACACAGGTGGTATGACAGGTTCGGGGGCAGCCAGTGCTCCAGAACCACTGAAGGACAATGTAGTTACTCAGAGCAGGAAGGGACAAGGGGCATCCCAAGCAAATGACGTGCACAGGAGATCGTGAGGGCCCAGACGCCAGGGGGCTCAGAGATCCACTGCAGATGTGCAGGTGGCTGAGGTGGGAGGGGTTAAAACGTCAGGTGCAGAGCAGAGTGGCAGAGCAACAGCCAGGCTAAGTGACCTTCAGGCTCCCGAGGGGCTGGGACGGTCGCTGAACACTGGTGGGCGCCATGGAGGGCCGCTTTAGGGTAGGGAGAAGATCCCTTTGCACTTGGGTGTCTACCTCTCATGCCAGGAGGGTGGCGATTTCCACTGGGGGAGGCACCCCCGAGGGGTGCTTGAGACAATCTACCCGAGTTCAGGAAGGAAGCAAGAGAAATCCTCTTTACCTTTCTTACCTCATTCTTTTGGAACATAACATTTTGCATATGATTTATATTGTCTATACTATGTCAATACAGTAGTATACATATTTGAGCCAAAACACCTGAGTTCACGCCCCAGGCCCATCACTTACTATGATGTGACACTAGTTGGCCATTTGCCTCCGTTTCCTAACTGTAAAATGGGGACAAAGTTAGGATTTGCCTCACAGGGCATTTAGGAAGCTGAACTGATATTTCTAAGACCCTCAGAATAATCGTCAGCCCACAGCACGGTCTCATGAATGCTCATTAAATTTTTAAAAATGCAACTTCTTAGTAAACAAGTGCATATTTACCAGAGAAGCATTCCCCAAATGCTTGCAGCCCAGGGGCATAGGTGGCACTCAGGCTGGAGTGGAAAGGCAGACCTGAGCTCCGCCCAGAGTCCACGGAGGAGATGCTGGGTCCTGACCCCCAAGAGCAGCGGCCAGGAGAGAGGACGGGCGGTGTGGAGCAGCCCACGGTAAATGATGGAAAGTTTCTGATGGAGACATCCGGATGACGGGGCCAAGCACCCAGGTGGAAGCCAGGAGGCGCACCTATCAGGAGCTGGACTGTTCTGCACTGAGCATACCACAGTGTCACCTACCATGGGACACCCAAACTGAAATATGGGCAAGGAGGACTTGTGTGGGACACCAGAACACAGCTGGAGGTGGAACCAAGGAAACGGATAGAAACCACGTGATGGACACTAATGGTGGCCGCCAAGCATTGCCCCCGTGCCAGGGGAGCAGTGCAGAGCAGGGCCGCAGATCCCTCCTGGCCGGGGAACTGCAGGGGCAGACATGACAGATGGCATTCCTGGGCCAAGGTGAAACCACGTAGGGCTTTCTTTCCGTCTTCCATGTGACCTGCCAAGTTTAAGATGATGGCTGCTCGCTTGGTCCGGGTCCCTGAGCAGCCGATTTGGGAGGATCTACAATGGAAATATGGCGCCAACAAGAAAGCAGGGGAAAGACAGCGTCCCGGAGAAGCTCTGCTCCAGGGGTGCAACCTGGCCTGCCCCGCCCAGCACAACCAGGACAGTTCTGAGACAGGCAGGAGAGGAGCAGCTGGGGGCTGGCGGGGCAGGAGCAGCAGAGAGGCAGGAGGAGCTGGGACACGGTCACTGAGGGACTGGGAACTGTGCTGAGCCCCAGGTCACCGTGCATGCATGGCCGAGACCAGTGTGGCTGGAAATCTCCACGGTTCTGTTCTCTGCATAGTTCAAAGAAAAAACAAGGGCATTTAGGCAGCAAAAAAAAAAGGGCCCTGATATACACCTTTCCACAGAGAAAGGTGTGGCATTCAAATACTGACACGGCACCACTTCTTCACCTGCAAACTTTCAAAGGCAACGCAAGCCCGCTGTATAACTAAGGCGAATGCAGGAGAAGGCAGAGACCTGAAATACTGCTGCAAAATCTCCAGGAAGAGCCCACGTGCATCTTAGGTCCAGCCACGGAACCAGCGCCTGGGCTCCTTAGGAAGGATTTAACAAGAATAAGAGACAATTTTTTACAACTCTCTTTGCATAAAATGACCCCAGAAATAACAAGCTTAGAAAGGTTCAGAGCCACTTTTATAAACTTGACATATTGATTTCTGTAGGCTGCAAAATGTTTTTCAAAAACACCAGCTGTTCAACATAACAGCAGGGGGAAAAAAAAATCTTTTCCCTGTTTCTTTTACTATTCAAATTCAGAAAAAATAAATAAATAAATGTTGACAACACATCCAAAGTGTTATTTTACCTTGCCTGGGTTCAGAGCAGAGGGAAAAAAAAAATCTTATTTTGTTTCCTTCTAATTGTTTCAACAAGCTATAGAGTCAAGGTCAATCGTTTGAAATATCACCGTGCTGCTCTTTACTGAGCACATACTCACAGAATCCACTGTACTTGGCCAACCAGGGAGTGTGGTGCAGCAGCACGGACCCGGCCACAGGGCAGCTGGGCAGAAGGTCATCCCTGCATGTTTGCCAGGCTTCTGCTGTGTCCAGACAGGAAGAAACTCCCAGAGCTTCCACCTCCCCAGCAGGTATTTGTGTAATAAAAGTCCATTTAGTCCAAATGGACTTTTATCTCAAATCAATAGAATACGAGGTCATTTTCTACACCACTTATTACTGGAGGAGGCCAATAATCGTATTAGAAAGGAATGCATCTGCCTGCCCTCCCTGAAGGGTGGTGCATGCTTGTAATCCCAGTACTTGGGAGGCTGAGACTGGAGGACGGCAGGTTTGCAGCCAGCCTCAGCTACTTAGGTCTTCTGCAACCTAGTGAGACTCTGTTTCCAAATAAAGAATAAAAAATAGGGCCAGGGGTGTAGCTCGGGGATAGAATGCCCCAGGGTTCAATCCCTAGTACCAAGAAGGAAGGAAGGAAGGAAGGAAGGAAGGAAGGAAGGAAGGAAGGAAGGGAGGGAGGGAGGGAGGGAGGGAGGGAGGGAAATAGTGACCATGTTCAAGGATAATCCATCCATGACCAAATTGCTGCATACTAAAACAATTTGAGAAAATCTTCCACATACAATTTTGGGGAAGAATAAAGGCTGACACAGCCCAAGACAGAGAACAGAACGACGGCACCATGATGATACAGCCTTTGATGAAAAAGCACTGACACGTGTTTTCTCAGGGTGGCCCGAGGTATTCGGGTGTCACACTGTACAAGATGCCCCAGTCCTCCAGCCATTGTGCTACTAGGCAATTACCCAAGATAATAATGGCACCGTGCAAAGAATAATAATGACAAAATTAAAATGTATGCTCAAGACTATTCACTTCAGTAGTACTTTTTGCTTAATCCGAAAATTTTAAAACAATTTTAAATGCCCATCAACTGCAGACCAATGAGGTAAAATCTGTGGCCCACCGGTGATAAAATGCTCTAAACATGACAACAGTGGACATTTATCAATTGCTTTGAGTCAGGACGCACAAAGCAAAGCATCAAAAAGACAAGCCCTGGGGCCAGCCTGCCTGGCCCAGCCCAGGAGCGGCCGCACCACACGCAGCCTGTGTGGTCGAAGCAAACTGCTGGGTTTACTCAGCTTCCCCTTCTATACACTGGGAATAACATGGCCTAACTTTCAAGGTTGCCTTGAAGACCAACAGCTATTAACTAGAAGACACGGAGAACATCCTCTGTAACAGAAGCAGCTGCAGAGAACAGCTTGTTAAATAAAAAAAAAAAAGTCATAAAAAAATGCGTCTGCCCCAAGGACACATGGGAAAGGGTACAGAGGAGCAGGGACGACCCCTCGTGAACACCGGGGAGGGGGGGGTGGGTGCTGTGCACAGGGCAGGGCTGTGAGCCTGGGCGGTGACACTGGGGATTACTTTTTGCTCTCTTCTTAGTATTTTCTCTATCATTAAGAAAGAAAACAAATAAAGATTGTAATATCCTAAGAGCAGTCTCAGACACCTCTGAAAGGGAGGCCAGCAGGGAGGGGCTCTCTGGGGAGAAATTTGGCAAAATGTGCTTCGCTTTCTGACTCAGCAGTTCTACTTCAAGGAACCTGTCCTCCAGAACTAACACAAGTCTGCAAGTAGATACATACACAATAAACACATACGAGTGCTCATGGACATGGACACACACACACACACACACACACACACACGTACACACACACCTAAAGGAAAACTTACTACAACAATCTTTACAACAGCCAAAAACATTGATAAAACCTCCGTTCTCATCAGCTGCACCATGGTTGGCAGCGACAGGGAATGTGGCACTGGAAGGTGGTTTCATGGCACCGCTTGGCAAGGGCATTTTGGTAAGGGAGCAGACCCTGCACTCTGCCATCAAGGCCCACTGACACAGAGAGAAGACGCCAGGCTCACCCAGCAGGCGGGGACAGCCACGCAGCTGACGAACCTCTCGACTGTCCCAAAGTTGGACCTAAGCCTGAGGATAGGGAAAGAAGCAGCAGGAATATTTGGTGTTGCAAAAGAGCGGACTCCCTGAAATTAGCTGTAGCTGTCAGGAAGCCCAGGAATGTCACAGCCCTGCGAGGCGCAGAAGTGACCGAGAAGGCCAAGGAAACAGCAGCAGACGGTCAGGGGGCTGGCATTCAGACGGACCTGGATGGGAATACAAACAGCTGCCTTGATGGCCAGAGTCGGCCCTGCAGACAAGAGCACGATAAGCACTAATAGCTGTGAGAGTGGAGGGTGTGTGTGTGTGTGTGTGTGTGTGTGTGTGTGTGTGTGTGTCGCCACAGCCCGAGTGCACTGACTAATAACAGTCACGGAAATCAGAGCTTCAGGTCCAGAGCCAGCAAGCCCTGATCCCCCTCCCCTCAACCAAATCCTTTCTAAAACGATCTTTGTTTGCCAAAAGGAATTTGGGCTCCAAAAAGACACTGATCCCTCTGAAACCACCCCTGCCCACACAGCTCAAGAGCAGCTGCTCCACTTGGTCTTGGGACAGCTGCCACCTGCTACCAGGCCTGGGCCCTGGCCTGCTGGTTGCGTCAGCCCATGTGGCCGTCAGGTTTCATATAACCACCCTATGAATGCTTTTGGAGCAAGAACCCCTTCTACAACTTGCACAGAGGTTGGTGATGAGCCCTGGCCACAGCCTAGATGTCTGATAAGTATTAGTTGATGAATCAGTCAGTGATTCATCCAATCTGTGCTAGGATTTTACACACCAAGATCTAGCTTCACTGGAAGGAGGCATTTATAGTAAAGAATTTAAGAATAGGGGTTCAGAGTCTGAAGGTCTGGCTTCAAAAACTAACTCATGGACCTAGACAAATACCTTAATCTCCGGGGGCCCCAAGTGCCCTAATCCTTAAAACGGGAAGAACGACAACAGCACTGTGACCACGCGGCGGGGAATGGCTAAGAGGACAGCTAGTACGTGCTGTGTGCTTTTGATAAAGCAGATGCCATTCAAAGTGAGGCCAGTCCTGTCTCATTTAATACTCAAAGCAACCATATGAGATAGTATGGCTTCCATCCTCAGGCTACAGATGAGGAAACTGAGGCAGAAGGAAGTCAGGAAGCACGGGAGCGGCACTCAAACCCTGACAGCCATATTCCAGACCCTGTGTTCCTGACCAGGATGGCCTGCCACGTGGCAAGCTGAGGCAGCACAAACACCGGGAGTTTCCTGACCTTGGGCGCAGCTGGAGGACTTGGAAAACAGAGCAGCACGGAGCAAGGGCAGCAGAAGCAGCAAGGAGCCCTCGAAACACCGGGACAGCCCCTGCCACCACTCCTCCTGTGAGGGGCTACAGACATGTGTGCTGCAGCAGCCCCATTGTCTGCTCGAGGCCAGCTCTCTCCAACCACTTCTACAAGTTGCATCAGAGCTGAAGCCTGGCCAAGAACTCCTCCCTCAATGCACAAGAACTCCTCCCTCAATGCACAAGAACTCCTCCCTCAATGCACCCGACAGCCTTGGCTTTCTTCAAGAACGCCCAACACAGTCCAGTCCTCAGCGGCCAGTGACCTGACGGCCACGCAATGCTTGCATAGCCCTGTCTACCCACTAAGGCATCCTCCTGCCTTGAATCCCAATGCTAGTCGATTGATGCCACCAGCTTCGCTGACTTTCTATCCAAATGCTTTCCCCCAGAGATGGCTTACCATCCTTTAACATTTTGCACTTAAAGACTCTATCTTCTCTCACAGAACATAAGCTCACCAGGGGTAGAGACAGCCTTACCCTCTCTGTAACCCCCAGTGCACCGACCAAGACACCCCTGGGCCTGCACACTTCGGCCTCCACTCCCGGATGACATGTTCATCTCAAAGACTCCCCACTGCCACTGCCAGTAATCATTAAGAAAAGGAGTCTTCTTCCCGATGAGGGACACCTGTGTAAACATGCACTGTTCCCGTGCAATAACCAAAGTCATGAGCAGGTGTGACTTACACACCTCTGCACAAGTGCTGACATGGTCAGCCCTTGGGCAGCGCTTACCTGCTTCTCCTTCCTCCTCACCCAAATTCAGCACAATGATGCAGATGTGCTTCCGCAGCTGGCGAGTGTTGGAGAACTTGCGGCAGCACTTGGTGCACTCGAGGCTGCTGGGGGCCAGGCCGCCGCTGTCCTCTGGAGCCAGAGGCCTGTCCTCACTCGGGTTCACCGCGTTCTCCACCAGCTCCTCTTCGGGGCTGGGCTTCTTGGTGGACCCCTTGGGCCTGCCTCTCTTCCTCTTCATGACCAAAAATTCTGCAAAGGAAACAAGAGGGCAGGTTGGAGTCACCCAGGGAGGCAGGGCATGCACTCAACTTCTAAAAGTAAGAAAAGGCTCCGGTTTCACACTTTATTAGAAATGAAAAAGTCCGAGGCCATTCCAGAAATTACCATCTGCAAACAGCATCTGTCATGCTGATATCACTGCACCTGTGTATTAATGCGTAATCGATTTGGTAATATTCTGCTTCAAGACTATCAGTTGATCACAACCTGTCTGTATATACTCCCTCTGAGAAGCTGGGAGAACTTGTACATTGTAGCTGTCAGCACCCCCAGACCACAAAGCCCACCCCTCCCTAACCGCCATTTCCACTTAAATCCAGCTCTCAGAAACTGCGTCCTGCCTGCTTTGCACAGGGTTCTCAGAGGCTGCTGAGCCTGCCATGCTCTTAATGAGTTATGCAACTACACATTACTTCAAGGAATCAAATTGTCCTGGTAAGAAAGAGAAAAAAAAATAATAATTACAATCTAAAGCAAGAAATTATAGGGCAAAAGACAATAACAATATTTTTCAAGTTCCCTAGCGACCTAGTGATTCTAAATGATATGCTCAGAGCTGCTTTATAGCAAGTCCCACATTATTTTACAACATGCCTTTCTTCTTAATTTGTGTCCACCTACAGAATGAAGGTGGGGATTAAGAAGTGAGCGGGAGTCAGGGTGCACAGTGTCCTGTATAGTCCTGCAAAGGTGGAGTGGCATTGGTCACAGGGGATGTCACTTGCCTCCCCCCGGGGGAGGTCAACTAGGGGGCCTTCTGTGGCCAGGCGTACAACCCAATGCCGGAGTCATCTGTCTGGCTAGGCATGGCCGCTGGGCAGCCCTCTTTGAATCTGAGCATCAGCGTAGAGAAGGAAGACTCCGGGTCCTGGCACCAGCCATCCTGGCTGAACATTCAGCTGTACAGGAAGGCTGTCTTTCCAGGCCCTTCTGCTCTCTCTAAAGCTGTGGTTCTGCACACTGACACACCAGCCACTTTACCCACGGATGCCCATCAAGATTCTTCAATTAAGAGCATTGCCTGTGTCCACAACTCAGAGAGGGAGGCCGGGAGGCAGAGTCTGAAAGAGAAGGGCATGACTGCGGGCGGAGTTCTGGGGAGGAAGCCTGTCTCGGTGCAGATCCACACACGCAGAGGGCCCAGGCACCACTTGGCACAGGGCAGGACACTTCCCCGGGAAGGCAGGATGCCTGTGCCACCGTGCCAGGGGCCCAAGCCAGAGCCTTCTCCAGCCAGGGCGACAGGCGCCATTACAGCCTTCACTCCACCTCACTGGAGCCCACTGGGGTAGGGGAGATCCGGGGCAGAGAAGAATTGAAAGCCCCCTGAGAGACCAGAGGAATCAAACAGTGGACTCCAGCCCCACGGATCCCTGAGCTAGTACTGAATTTCACCATGGGGGACAAAGGCAGTTTCCAGGAGGACCAGCCCCTGTATATGGACTGCAATAATGGAGTAAGGACAGAACGTTTACATCAAAGTCATGAAAACTTTTCCTATTATTACTCCTCACAACAACACGTACGGCCTACTGAAGCAGGAATTAATTATCAGAGAAGCGGAATTAGCAGAGTGTACAGAACACCCACCTCCTGTCACGTCATGTCAGCTGAACTGCAGAAACATACTGCTAATAGTTTATTGAAGTCCATGGCCCAGATCTAAACCCCAGTGAAACACTGTGGAACCCCGCTGCTTTGAGACGCTCTCTGAGATGCAAATGTGTCATCAAGAATTAACTGGACCCCAAGAGAGGCCAGCCCTTGGCCTGGGTGACTGGGGGTGACCTCCAGGCCCCTGGATGTCCCTCCTGCTAAGAGTATCATGTTGCCCAGGGACTGTGGCGCTGGATGACCTACAGTGAGGCTTTGAAACACAGCACCAGCTCTGGCTTCTAGAGCCTAGATCCCCAAAGTTGCTGATAGTACCCCCTGGGGCGGAAGGAATGCTGGACTGGTGGGGGGGGCAGTAGCCTCACATAGAACTGGGGGCACTGAATAAAAATAAGGGGTGGTAAAAACACACAGAGGTGAGTAATTTTTGAAAAAGAGGGCAATAAGCCAACAAGCTTGGGATACAATGCAGAGGAACTAGAAGATAGAGTTAGAACCTCCAGGAGGGGCGGGGAGTACCCAGGGTGGACAGCAAGCCATTGAGCCCCAATAAAAGCTCTGGACACCCCAGCCTCAAGTGTGCATGCTGGGTGGAAATATTCTTGCTGCTGTCATACCCGGCAGACAGGAGGAGGGGTGGCACCCAGGACATTCTGCGGGGACTGAAAGCCCTCCGGGGAACCTTCCTGTCCCAGGCCACAATCACAAGAGTAAGACTTCCCTTAGTTCTGCGAGTTCTTCTCACAAACTATCAAGAAGCCTAAGGGAGACCACAGGGCTCCCCAAATTCATAGCTAGCTCATCAGCGAGTGTGGCCCTGGGGCCCCCCTCAACTCTGTGGCTGGTGTCAGAAGCCTTGAGTAGACCTGACAGTCTGTGAAGAGCTGCAATCCTAACCTGGAGTTTGGCACACCAGCACGGCAGGTACCCCACATTTACTCCACAGAGGTACGCCAGGGCTCATGGCTCCTACTGTGTGCTGGGCGCATAGTGGGCGCGTAGCACAGTGTGCTCCTGGCAGAGCTGTCTGGAAGCCTCTCTTCTCACAGACTGGAGACTCCTTGAAGGCAGAGTCCATGTTCTAATTGCGTTCCACCCGCCCCTACACCTAAACCTGAGCCCCGAGCCAATAAACCGAGGCCCGTTAAACTGACGAGCAGTGTGCAATGTGGTTGTCAAGGAAGAAATGTAAAATCGGCCCTGAACGTTTTGGAAAGCCTCAGACAGGACGGTGACAAAACTAATCTTCCACCGTGCTACATCCATAATTCAGATCCTCAAGACCAATTAGTTCGTGAGAAATGAAATATTCATAAATGAACTCGGAATAATTTAAGCACTGAAAACGGGCTGCTGCTGTCAACCACCCACTTTTTATAAGAAAGCTGAAAATCTTGAAAGTGGGCAAGGAAAACTGCAACCTCCAAACCTAAACATTTGAATGGACTTGCCCACAATTCCTCTTCCCCTCCATGGTTCCCTCTACTCCAGCTTCCACGGAACTCCGGGAGTTTTGTCCTAAAGACGTCTGTGCAAGCCAGGTGTGGCAGTGCATGCCTGTCATCCCAGTACTTGGGAGGCTGAGACAGGAGGATCACAGGTTCGAGACCAGCCTCAGCAATTTAGCGAGGCCCTCAGCAGCTTAGCAAGACCTTGTTTCAAAATAAAATAGGGATAGAGGTATAGCTCAGAAGTAGAATATCCCTGGGCGCAATCCATCTGTCCATTCCAAGGGAAACTCGGCCACCCCATGCCTGCACCCCATCTCCAGACTTCTGCTCCAGGCTCCACCGCCCTTCAGCTTGTCTACTGTCACTCCCTGGCTCTAGAATCTTCCACTGTTCTGGATGACTTTGCCTCTCCAACTCTCAGACCTAGCCTTCGAGGTCCTTTAGAGCAAGGTACAACACTGAGTGCGTGCGCATGCACACATACACACATACATACACACACACACACACACACACACACATACACACACACACACTTACTTCCAGGTCCTTTAGAACAAGGTACAACTGGGCATTGTGGTGCACACCTATAACCCCAGTACTTGGAAGGATGACACAAGAAGATTTCAAGTTCAAGGCCAGCTTCAGCAACTTAACCAGATTCTCAACGACTTAGCAAGTCCCTATTTTTAAAAAAATGCACATTTATATTATATATGTTTATATATAATAGAATGTATAATGTTAATTTATATATTTATATATTACATATTAATATATATTTACGTATGAATACATATATATGTAAAACAGAGCTAGGGGTGTATCTTGGGGGCAGAATGTCCCTGGGCTGAATCCTCAGCACCACACACACACACACATACACACACACACACACACACACACACACACACACACACACACACACTGCGTCTACCTCCCCCCCACTGCTCAGTTCACTTCCCTCAAGCTCCCTCGCTAAACAAGCAGCCATCATCCCTGCCTCCTTTCACTTACCTGCTCCACCCCGCCCGTGACCAGCTCCTTCACTCCCGCTGAGATCCCCCAACCTCTATGCACATGCTAACATTTCAGGTCCAGCTCCCATCTGGGCACCTCCTGCACGAAGCCGCCCCCAGCTACTGAAGCAGGACGGGCCATTCCCAGTTTTCTGAGGACTCTCCACACTGATCTCCATAGCAGCTGAACTCGTTTGTAATCCCACCAACAGTGTAGAAGAGTTCCTATTTCCCCACATCCTCTCGACCATTTATTTGTTATTTGACTTCTTGATGATTGCCATTCTGATTGGGGTTAGATGGAATCTCAGGGTAGTTCTGATTTGCCTCTCCCTGAGTACTAATGATGTTGAACACTTTTTCATGTATCTATTGGCCATTTGTATCTCTTCTTTTGTGAAGTGTCTATTCAATTTAATTGCCCATTTATTGACTGGGTTTTTTTTTTTTTTAGTGTAAAGTCTTTTAAGTTCT
>PVLC010001013.1:142136-163320 GCA_004027655.1 Graphiurus murinus
TTTTTTTTTTTTTTTTTTGGTACTGGGGATTGAACTCAGGGGCATTCTGCCTCTGAGCTATACCCCCAGCCCTATTTTTTTTTTTTATTCTTTATTTTGAAACAGGGTCTCACTAAGTTGCAGAGTGCCTCACTAGTTAGCTGAGGCTGGCCGCGAACCCGGATCCTCCTGTCTCAGCCTCCCAAGTACTGGGATTACAAGCGTACACCACCACGCCTGACGCAGACACTTAATAAACAAACACTCCTTGATGAGTTGTTTGTCAATTGGAAAGGAGACATTTGGAAAATAAGTCACTTGCTACGGTCCAAGTTTCCAATAAGAAGAAAGGGGCTGAGTCACAGTGCATCTCAAGCCTGCTCTGAACCCATAGTTTGTGGACAACTTCCTCTTAGTTAGTTGCCCTTGCAGATCCAAGGCAAAAAGGTAGCCAGGGACAAAAAGAGTCAGGCGAAGGTTTTTAAATTCAATCAAAAGGTGACATGAGCATTATGGAAAAACAGCCCAACATAATCAAACACTTAATAATGTAAGCCCTTTATTTGTGCATCACTCAAGTTTGCAAGACACTCTCCCTGCTATCATCTCATTTTACTCTTATAAAAACCTTGTGAGATGAGTGGTGCAAACACAGCTTCCTCCATAGGAAAAGAGACGAGAGACCCACAGGTTCAAGGGGCGTGGTACACTTTCCAGAGCCAGAGGCTGAGCATACAGAACTGGGATTTGGGCGTCTGTACTCCCAGTTCCAGAAATCCTCCTGCTGAATCAGGCCCTTCAGGTATGGGTGAGGAAAGCGCCAATGCGTGCAGTACAGAGAACACTGGCTTAGAATTAGGCAGACCTGGATTCAAACCCCCCAGGACCTCAGTTTCCAGTGTGAGAAACAAACACAGACCTGTCCCTATTTTATAGAGGCACTATTGGTAACAGTGATCCATTGTAATACTGAGCACTGTACTTAAGAGGTGACTGATAAAGCAATTGTTGATGATTCTGACCATGGTCTTTGTGATGGGACAGTATTGAAAAACTGCTCTGGTATTAATTTCCAAAATGTTAAAAGCAGTCACAGTCTGGGTGCTGTGCAGGCACTCGGGCAGGGAGAGGCGGCCGCTTTGCCTGTTGCTCCTCAGAGCTCCCCCTCCCCTCTGCCCTTGGTCCTAATGTTTACCCATAGTAAAGCCTTTAGCCTTAAAAATATGTAGAGACAACTGAAAACCCTAAGATCACAGTGACTTTGCTTGGTGCATTTTAAAGCCGTAAAGACAGCAAGAGCCTTATGCCTTGCTCTTAGAGATGGCACACCGCTAGACTGGCTGTAATTTGTGCCTCTATTTCCCTCCTATTCTTTGCGACCTGGAAAGGTAAACTCCGTGTGCTGCTTCAAAACCCCCATAGTTGATGAGCAACCAATACAGCCCAATACAATAGGGGTAAAAGCCAGGTAGATCATTGACCTCTGCACTTAGTAAGCACACTGTCCAGAGACAAGAAGGCAGCACCTGGCTAAGAACTAAGTTACTAGCTGGTAATGCTGGTAATGCTGATAAGAACATGCCAATATGAAGACTGTATTTAAAGGCTGAGGTCTGAGGGGGGCAGAGTTCCACTCTGGGGCTCTCCAGCGTGTCCGCCAGGCACGCTGCTTTTCTTCTCTTCCCTTTCTATTTCCTACTGACTCTGTAATAAAGTTTTTGTTAATGCTACAACCAAGCCGTCTATTAGTTTTAATTCCCAATTCAATTTATTTTCTTTCAATCAAGGAAAAGAGCCCTCAATGCCATTACAACTGTAACAGTCTTTAGACGTCAGATTGGGAATTTCTCTTCTAAAAGAAACTACTTCCTTTCTAGCCAATCCACTGATAGATAATATGATTCCTTGATACATGCATCCTTTTTCATTCTGGCTCAAGGTGCACCTTTTCCTTGATTTCTTCATTTTACAATTGCTCACACACCAAGAAATCGAATGTAGAATTAGGGGCACACAAATTTTCTTACGCCGACGACCACAGATAAACCAGCCTCCCAGGGCTCTCACTTGGCAGCTCAATCTCCAGTCACACGAGCTCAGGAATTTCAGAAAATCCTGAAAGACTAACATTTTAGAGCCCTGACAGTCAATCTCTCTGACATTTATTTCCAAAGCCCAGGAAGCAATAGGGGAGATGATGAATAATTTATCAGAAACGAGGGAGCGTGAGCCTTTTAGATCTCTGAAGAATGCGGCGTCCCCTCTGTGGAGACAGAACGCATTCTCTTCTGCAGCACAAGCAGAACAGAGGCCGAAGGCTTCCCAAGCCTGCTGCTGGGGCTTCCTTGCCAGCCACTCCCTGGAGGTGCCAGGTAAAAGACAGCAAGACGAAGATGATGCAGCACCTCATCGCAGGCTCCTCTGCGGAGCCCTTCATGTGCATTTCCTCATGTAATCCCCGGGGGTGCCATGAGCATTATCCCCAATACACAGTCAAGAACACCGAGGCTTATGAAGGTCAATGAATTTGCCCCAAGTCACAGAAAGAAGCAGTGGCAGAGTCGGGATTTAAACCCAGACTTGTGTGCCTCGGGGCCAGTGAACTTCACCACCCTATTGGTCAGATCAGTTGATAACACAGCACAAAAGTGCACACTTTGACCTCTAACACCTCAATGCAACACAACTCCCAGCACAAGCTAGATCAGGGACAGGGAAATGGGAGGGCTTGCTGTGCACCTGTGAGCTGGCTGGGGGCTAAGTACCATGGGCCGTGGCAGCCTGCGTGGACGTGCATTTGTCTCAACCTGCACAAAAGACCAGTATCTCATGTCCCTTTGGGAGCTGACGAGGGTCAGCCTGGAGGACCCCCCCGGGGCCGGCTTCCACTAGCCACGCTTTGTTCTTGGGCCCCAGCTGCATCAGCGCTGATTATGTTTGTGCACCCAGAAAGAGTTCCTATCCTCATTCGTCCAAAGTAAGCAACTTTTGCAATCTCCACGGAGGCACCGGGGGTGTCCACCAAGCCCCTGGCCATCATGCAAAAGCCCCAGGCTGGAACCTGAGTCTATGGGATTCCAAGATGTGTACCTTCTCCTCTAATCCACGGCCAGGGCAGGATGGAGGGTTCAGGTTTCAGCTGTTACTGGAACAACAAGTACAATATTCCTATGCACTCAGAATGACTTCACTTGTAGCAAATGTCCAGAAACGACAACATCTAGGACCTAAATTTAGACATCAACCTCCCTGCAAAGCCTCTTTTTACCCTCAAACTGGAGTAGGCGGCCTGTTTCAGGGTCCAACTCAGTCCCGGAGAGCGCTCACCCGCTGCGTTCCGGTGCCTCCTGATCTAGTCACCATCCGCCGGGCAGAGGTGCAACTGACAGGCACAGCGCCCAGGTCCCTGGACCCTGAGCACCTAGCTCAGCACCCAGGCACCCCACAGACACTGAATACACGGGTGAGGAGAAGAGAAGAAGGGCGAAGGGAAGGAAAGCACAGGATCAGAAGGAGAAGGGCGGTTCCTGTTGAGAGACTGGGAAGGAAGAAACAATGGGAGAGGCAAAACAAGGTTCTCAGAGTGTGAAACTTCCTGAAGCAAGCCCAACTACCTGGCCTCCAACAGAGGCATGTGCATGTGCGCGCACGCACACATACACATACACACACACACACACACACACACACACACACACCATACACTCCCACAAGTCCACCCATACATAGTCACATACACTCACAGATATAATCACACACACACACACACACACACACACACACACACACACACACACTGGAGAATGGACCGGGTCAATTAGGCAATTTCTTCTTGGATCACAGCCAGAGATTTGATGGGGGGGGGGGGTTGAAATGTCATTCTTCAGACCACCTCCTACGTGAGCAAAAAAGATTAAAAAGCTATAAAATAAACCAGAGGATTTAGGAACCTTCATGTTATAAAGGCAGACCAAAATAATAAATCAATTACTACTCAGTTAAAAGTTTAATTAAACCATTTCAAGTATCTCTCAAGTTAAAATGAATTGTGAAGGTTAAACCTGAATGGAAATCATTAGAGAGAAACTAAGGCTTCCCAAGTCTCACATTTTATGGACTTTCACAAAGAGAAAAAAGAAGAACTTGGAGTTTTTAATGAAAGGCTTTTGAAGAAATTATCTAATATATAAAGAGGCTGAGTTTAATTAAAGTGATCAGAAATACTTTCTTAAAATTAAACTACACAGGCAATTAATTTTCCAATATACACAACGGAAAAAAGAAGGAAAGTGTATTCAAGAAGAAGTCAAAAGTAAATTACTTAATAAAGGAAAATGACATGCAAAGTGGCTCAGTGGAGCCAGGTGTGGTGGCACACACTTGTAATCCCAGTACTTAGGAAGCTCAGACAGGAGGATCGCAGGTTTGAAGCTAGCTAACCTCAGCAACTTAGCGAGGTCCGCTGAAACTTAGTGAGACCTTGTTTCAAAATAAAATAGAGCTGGGGGTGAAGCTCAGAGGTAGAATGCCCCTGGGTTCCATCCCCAGTTTAAAACAAACAAACAAAAAAAAAAGTAGCTACATGGTAAGAATTTGATTATACTATTGTTTCTCCCTTATCCCATTTTTGCTTTCCATGGTTTCAATTACCCAAGGTCAACTGCAGTTTGAAAATATTAACTAAAAAATTCCAGAACTAAAGAATGTATGTTTAAATTGCACTCCATTCTTAGTGGTATGATGAAATCCCTCACCATCCCGCTCCAGTCTGCCTAGGCCATGAGTCACCTCTTTGTCCAGTGTATCCACGCTGTATATGCTACCTGTCCATGAATCACTCAGCAGCTGTCTTGGTTATGAGATCAACTGTTTGGGGCACCACAGTACATTCATTCAAGTAACCTTTATGGTGCTTAATAACACCTCCAAAGCACAAGAGTAGTGATATTGGCCCATTTTACTATTAGTTATGGCTGTTAAATCTCTTACTATGCATAATTTATAAATTAAACTTTATGACAGACATGCAGCATGGGGCAGGGGTGACATTGGATGAATAGGATTTGGTACTACCCACAGTTTCAATTCTGGTCCTAGGATATATTCCCAGGGATAAGAGGAGTCTATTTTAGATGCTTCTCCACTTGTGATGGGGCCGCATCCGAATAAACCCATCCTAACTTGAAAACACTGTAAGTAAAAAAAAAAAAAAACGCATCAAATACACCCAATCTAGCAAACATTCTGGCCTAGCAACACAGCCCAGCACACTGAAGAGTGTGGGATGCTTCCCCTCAAGACCACGAGGCTGGTTGGAAGCTCAGCCTCACGCCCCTGCCCAGCATTACCAGAGATGAGCAGACCCCATGTCACTAGACCGGGATAAAGGCTCAAATTCAAAATCTTTTGGCTCACATCTGTAATCCTAGTACTTGGGAGGCTGAGATAGGAGGAGTACAGGTTTGAGGCCAGCTTTAGCAACTTAGAGAGGCCCTCCTCAACTTAATGAGGTCCTGTTTCCAATTAAAAAATAAAACAGGTAAGGCCAGGGGTGTAACTCAGAGGTAGAATGCCCCAGTTTCAATTCCCAGTAACAAAATAAATAAATGAATAAATAAAATGGGAAAGAGACCAGAGTAGACGTTTCTCAAAAAAAAAAAAAAGAAAGTCAAACAAATGGCAAAGAGGTTTATGAAAAGGTGTTCAACATCACTAACCATCAAAAAATGTAAATAAAAGCCACAATGAAATATCACCTCACACCTGTTAGGATGGCAATTATCCAAAAATCGAGAGAGAACAAATGTTACAAGAACTTGAAGGAAAGGAACTCCTTGCAAACTCTCAGTTGGAATATAAATTAGTAATCCATTATGGAGTTATGAACAACTGTATGCCAACAAATTAGATAGCCTAGATAATATATAAGCTGTCCTAGAAAGAGACAACCTACTGAAACTAATTCAATAATAGAAGCAGTACAAACATCTCTTACAGAAGATTAAATCAGTAATCAAAAACTTCTCAATGGAAGCCAGGCAATCCCAGCTAACTGGGAGGCTAAGGCAGGCAAATTCAAGGCCACCCTTAGCAATTTAGAGGGACCTCCCATCTCAAAATAAGAAATAAAAAGGACTGTAGATGTAGTTTAGTAGTAAAGCACCCCTGGGTGGTTCAATCCGCAGTACCAGAAGAAACCACTTCACAAGCAAGATTATCCCAGGAATGCATGGGTGATTCAATCTATGAAAGTCCCTCAGTGCAGTACACCATGCTAACTGTATGATACTGTGTGTGTGTGTGTGTGTGTGTGTGTGTGTGTGTGTGTGTGTGTATGTGTTACCAAGGATTGAACCCAGGGGCATTCTACATCTAAGCTACATCCCCAGCCCTATTTTTTAAATTTTGGAACAGGGTTCACTAAGTTGCTGAGGCTGACCACGAACCTGCGATCCTCCTATCTCAGCCTCATAAGCACTGGAATTACAAGCATGCATCACCACACCAGAATTAATTTTATTTAAAAAATGTGATCATCTCAACAGATACATAAAAAGTGTGTGTGTGTGTGTGGTACTATGGATTGAACTCAGAAGCATTCTACTTCTGAGCTACACTTCCAGCCCTATTTTATTTTTATTTTGAAACAAGGTCTCACTAGGTTGATAAGAGTCTTACTACTCGCAAGTAAGAGTCTCACTACTTGCTGAGGCTGTCCTTGAACCTGCAATCCTCCTGTCTCAGCCTCCCAAGCACTTGGATTATACGTGTGAGCCACCACACCCAGCTTCTAACATCATTTTTTTATATAAAAATACTCCACAAACTGAACAGAAGGAAGCTCCTTAATTTAATGAAAGGTATCCACAAAACACTGGTGAAAACTGGATGTGTTCCTCCTAAGGTCAGGAGCAAGAGAGGATGTCCACTCTTGGCATTCTATTTAACGTTGTACTGGCATCTGTAGCTGGGTAATTAGGCAAGAAAATTAAATACAAGGCATCCACATTGAAAAGAAAGAAATGAAACTATCCCTACTCAGATTTACAAGATCATGTATAGACGTGCACACACATTCCTAAGGAATCCCCTAAAAAATTACTAGATTGATTAAACAGATCAAGCAAGCTTGCAGGATACAAGTTCAAATAACAGTTGTACTGTAAATTAGTAAAATCTGAGAATGACAATAATTACACTTAGAATAGTATTAAAAAGAAGAAAATTCTTAAACTTATGAATAAGAGTAACCAAAGGAGGTTACTTGTATCCTGGAAACTACATAACATTGTTGAGAGAAATTTATAGGCCTAAATAAATGGAAAGCCACCCATGTTCACTGTACATCTTACTGTTAAGATAGCAATAGTACGCCCAAACTGACCTAGAGACCCAACACAACCATTATTAAAATTCCACTGCCTTTTTTGCAATTCTTATGGAATTGCAAAAGCTCAACCAAATAAACAAAGCTGGAGGACTCATATCCCCCTGCCTCAAAACTTGCTACAAAGCTATGGTCATCTAAACAGTATGGTACTGACATAAGAACAAGACATGGCCCAAAGGAATATAACTGGGAGCGCAGAATTAAGCACATACATCTACGGTCGATTGATTTTTAATAAGGGAAAGAATGGTACTGTCAACAAACGGTGCTGGGGCAACTGGCAGTACTCACCTCTGGAAGGAGTGAAGCCCTCTGCCTGCTAGTGTGGACGAATCCTGAAATATTAAACTAAGTGGAAGAAGCCAGATACAAAAGGGGACATACTGTATGATTCTATCTTTAGGAAATCTACAGAACAGGGAAATCCAAGAGACAAAAGGTACATTAGTGGATTTGAGGGGTAAGAGGAATGGGGGTGTGACTGCTTGTGGGTATAGGTTTTGTTTTGTTGTTTTGTTTTACAAAATGATGAAATGCTCTAGAATTAGGTAGTTTTGACAGTTTGTACAACATTATGATTACACTGAAAATCAACTAATTTTATAATTTAAAACTTAACATGGTGAATTTTGTTTTATGTCAATTTCTTCTTTAAAAAAAAAGGTAGAAAATAGAATTAGTGAACTTGAAAATGCATCCAAAAAAAAAATTTGAAGTGTAGCAGGAAGAACTAAAAGCATAGAAAATACTCAAATTTCTCTGTGCCAAATTAGTATTCTTGCATAGAGAAGGGCTAACAGCACATATTCAATTTAAGCTGACTCTCTGGCAAATTTCAAGTATACAATAAAATATTATTGTCTCTCCTAATTCTTTCTTAAGTCTGTACAGTATTTCCCTCTATAGTTAATGCATAATTTACTTAGCCTTTTTTTTTTGATGATGCAACTCTTCCATCCAACTCTGGACTATTAAAAACACTACCATGAACACACTGTGTACTCATGTGGGCTTTATTCTCAACAATGCTACAATGAATACAGCACCTTGTGTTACTTATGTGAGCTATTCCTAACTATGCCACAATGAATATGCACATCGTGTACCTAGGCAGGCTCTATTCCTCGAAGAACTGCTTGTGTAGAGAGTATGATCATTTAAAAGTTTGCTAGGTTCTATGAGAACGCTATCTGGAAAAGGTACTCTGATTATCATTCTACCAGGACCTAGGCTCTTCTCTTTTCCCATATGCACGTCAACCATGGATAGCATCGTATTTTATGTGTTTGGCAACCTGATAGGAGAAAATGGTGTATCAATTGAGTTTGCATTTTGCTGGCCCCTGGTCAGGTCTGGGTGAGGGGACATCCCTGCAGCCTCCTGCAGGGAGTGTGAACTCCCAGACACAGGGAAGGGCTCTCGAGGCCAAGAGCAAGAAAACAAATGCTACAAACAGCAAGTAGTATAGCTTCCTAACTTCTCAACAACTTAATCTTCTACCAGGCATATTTCTTGAGCACCCTGGGAGTGGGCCAGGGGGACTTATGAACCAAATGTTTTTTGTCTGGAGTTTCTCCATGTTAACAATGTCTGACGGATCATCAATAAGTGAGCCTGTTTAGCAATGCCAGTCAGAATATTCTCAGGAAAGGCCTACTGGATTATTAGTGTGGCTAATGATCCCCGCGGTGGGACATTCACGCCAAACAATGAGCTTCTGCACAGGACACTGGCTGCTGTCCCTCATCTTATAAAAAATAGTTTTGCGGGGGATTTTCCAACTCTTGTTTGCAGCTGCTCTCTTAGTCGTCTGTGGGGACCTAATTACAGTGCCCGGACGGCTTCTGTGATCCATGTACCTGGTGCATCTGACATTGTTCAGTCGGAGAAGGCTGGCACTGCTGATGGGATGGGCTCACTCTGCACCCTGACTGTGAGCCGGCAACCCGCAGGAAGCAAAGCTTCGCACCTGAATCCTTGCTTCTGGTTTACATTGCCACTTGCAAATGCTCCTTCTAAAATGGGATGTACTAATTCACTGCTCATCTATAACACCAGCCTTCTTTACTATCTTCTGTGTGTCCAACTAGGTGCTGGAGGTAGATTCTCTGACTTAATCTGCGTATTTGTCTTCATTTTTCAGGAGAGCAAAACGGGGCTTGGAGAAGAAACCTCATTTGCTTCAAACAGTTCAGCAGGTAGAAGCCAGAGCTGGTAGGTTCAACCCACACCTGCCTGACAAAAAGCTCATGTTTTTTTTTTATACCACTGGATACTACCACATCCATCCATTCATCCATTCATTCATTCATGCATTCATCCATTCATTCATTCATTCATCTACTATCCAGGTACTGGAGGAACCCTCCACAGGGGCTAGGCACGGAATTAAAGGCACAGTCTCACTTGGGAAGACCTACGATTGGACAATTATTGTGACTTCTGTGTGGGTTTTCTCGGTTTCTGCTGTGCCCCTAAGACAGGGCCGGTATCATGTTATCCAAGATCCTACCAGCGTCAAACAGGCCCCCTGCCCAGCACACCCGCGGCCAGCCGCCCTTACCGTCTCCGCTCTTGCTTGGGTTGGGGGGGTCAGCAGTACTCAGAGGCCTCAGGGGAATGATGATGTCATCGGCATTAACCCCGCCTTCCCCGTGCTTCTCGGAAACGTGGGAGAGGAGTTCCGACTGATTTGGTGAGAAAAGATTACAACATTTGCACATGAAGATGGCCGTGCTTTCTACAAGAAAGAAAAAAAAAGAAAGAAAGGAAAATATTTTATTTCACCATCATGAAAAGAGTGATTACTTCCAATTATCAAGGAAAACATTGAGGGGTCACCCTTTTTCAAGGTCACTAGACCTCTTCAGATTATGTCCCCCTCCCAGACAACTCAGGTTCTTTCTTCAGTATCTTAAAGGCTCATTCCTTCTGGGCAGTGTCTAACACGGATCTCCCTCTGCTCAACAGCCCGGATCCCGGTAGAGGCAGGGGCAAGTAAAAGGTGAACACAAAACTCGAAAAATTAAATCCTACCTCGACTCTGAGTGAACTGCACTAATAGCAATTAAGTATTCCTGCTTTTCTCTCTTCTCTCTCCCCTCTCCTTTCTCCTCTCCTCTTCTCTCCTCTCTCTCTTTCTCTCATTACATGCAAAGAAAAATTGACCAAAACAGTGTTTCTCAGAAGCCAAGACATCTTTCAATGACTGGCACAAGAATTAAAAACTAAATGCAAGGCATAGGAATCTGTGCTTGTTTTAAGCCCCTTAATTCCTATTTAGGCATTATCACTGTTCAAAAAAATTAATAATAGTCCATTATGTTCTTCCCATTATACAAAGCAGGAAGACACAATGAGAGAAAGAGAAAAAAAAAAAAAAAAAAAAAAAACTCAAATATGAGCCTGACAAAATAATTAGAGGCACATACAAAATAGTAAACTTAGGTTCCGAAAACAATTAAAAGTCGGGTTTTGTTGTTTTTACAGTGATTCTGAAAGGCAGGATTAGTAGGGTGGAAAGGATAATAGCCTTGAAGACAGACACGCCCAGACTAAATTCTCAATCCCGCCCTTAAATGCCATAAAGCTGGTGACCCTGGAGAAGCTTCGGGACCTCTCAGTGGCTGCAGCAGCGCAGGACGGCAGGAGCCCCGGCCCCAGGGACTACCTCACCCACACAGCACCCTCGCCATGCCGCTGAGCCGTGGACACCCGCGCCACACCACCTGGCTCCCCCCAGCTTCATGGGGGGCCTCATGGGGACTCAACCAGCCTGTCAACCCCAGGGATTCCACACCCTTCGAGCTCTGTGGAGCTGGACAGGAAGCTGGTACAGACCTCCGAGCAGTTCCAGCTCAGTCCTCTCCCCCCTCCTCCAGCCCCCATGCTCAGCTGCTGGATCCTCCCCCACCTGCCACCCTCCCTCTTCTCTCCACATTCCCAGCCCTGTGCCTGTGCTGTGAGGGTGGCATAAGGAAGCAGTGTCATGGGTGGGGCCGGTGGGCAGCGTCAGGAACTTCTGGCTCATGAGCCCAGCCCCGCTCACCCCCTAAGGCCGCCGTCCCTTCCCGTCGCACTGGCTTCTTTCTGGACTCGGCAATTCCCTCCTCCCTGCTGGGTCTTTCCCACTGGCCTGCACACTTGCTCTTCTTTCTCCCATCTTAAAACGAAAACCTCTCTCAATCCCGCTTCCCCACTCTCCCCGCCCCGCTTTCTCCTTCTCTTTACAGCAAAATTCCTCCCACAAGAAAGAGAAGATGGGAGAGGCCACAGGGCCACCAGGTGTGCAGGGGTACAGATGCCCCTTGCAAGGGACCGGAGTCCCGGAGCAGGCCCCTCTGGAGTCACGGGAATGCCCCACTGCCACTAATGACCTTGGAGGACTCTTTCCCCCCAAACAACACAAGAAATGGAAATTTAACAAAGCAGAACATGGCTTCGTCAATAAAACCCTCCCATGAATACTGTCAATCAATATTTAATTTTTTCCAAGAAATGTTTTATTCCTAAGGAACTCAAATGCTTCCCAAACAAGGAGCGGTTACAGCTGTACTCCCCTCACTCAAGGCCATGCAGCCGTTAGCGAACTTCCTGCTGAACTGGTGTCGACCTCGAGTTGGGCAGAAAGGGATTTGGGATCCTCCACCCACAGGCCAGCAGGCTGCACCGAGAGGGGAGAAGCAGGGGCAGGAAGCCGAGGGCAACATCTGAAATAACACTCTTCAACAGAGAAGAGGTGACCTCTGACTCACAGATCGCCCATCCCTGTCCACTGAAGCGCCTGCTGAGCGGGGGCCACAGGCCCCCCCCTAGGACCTGGGACGCAGGGACGAGCCGAGGTCCAGACCCTGCCCGGGGGAGGCCAGCGCCCACTGGGACATGGCGAGTCACAGGGTGGCTGCATCTTGTGGATTGTACTGACATGGTGTGCGCGGCTCCTCGGATGGGAGGGAGGGAAGGAGTCCTCAACATCTAACACGGAACCTCAGGAGACCACAGAGTTATTACGAGGGGTCTCCTACTTCAAGAGCACACCAAGCATTACCTGGAGATTAAACACATAGAACCACTCTTGCTTCTACATGTGGCCAAGTGTCAAGACACTGCTGAGGATAAACTAGCACGGGCGGATGCACCCCCTATGGTCTGGGCCCCCCAGGGCGGTGCCTGGCCCTGGCCGTCTGTGTTAGTTAGCATGAGGTCCCCTAGCGCCCACTGCACGTCCAGCTCTGTGGGCAGCAGGCTGGGCGTGGAGGTCCCAGGTCGAAGCAGAGGCCAGCACTGGGACCCAGGACACCTTGAGTAATTCAGCCGTGGCTCTGGGAGGGGTGCAGGGGAGCAAGCGTGGAGGGGGAAAGGCCGCCGGGGGCAGGACAGGCGTCTCAGGAGGGCACTGCTGGGGCTCCCAGCTGCTGCGAGAGAGTGGCTGTGCAGATGGGGCGGGACAGAGGCAGGCAGGAGCGATGGATGCAAAGGAGCAGGTCTGCTGCTGGCTTGGGCGGCCCTGCGCCTACACATGCAGGGCTCCCGGGGCCAGGCTCCTCCGCCAACACAGCAAGAAGGGCAGCCTGATAACGCCGCAAGTTCAGGAAGAGTGCAGAGGCGAGAAGCAGCGTGGCCGAGATGTCCAGAAGGGGCAGCCTGCACCACTCAGGGCCCCAGGCCAGAGCTGAATCTGCTCCCTGCGTGCCTGCCCTACCGGACCCTGGGAAGCCCTCACACCACACCCCTGCCACATGAGGGCCGTGGTCCCCTTGGCGCAGGCCTGGGCTGAGCAAGAGAGAGGAAGCCAGGGGAGTAGGCTGGCACATGGGGGTGCGACTGCGATCAAACAGCAGGACAGAGGCCCGAGATGCAGTCTGCTAGAAAAGAATCCAGCGGACCAGACACAGGCGGCCCAAGAAGGGGGGCCTCGAGAACCAGTGGGCTTTGATTTGCTACAGCAGTGTGAGCTTGTCATTATAAGCAGCCTGTCGCTGGGCGTGGTGCTGCACACCTGTAATCCCAGTACTTGGGAGGCTGAGACAGGAGGATTGCAGGTTTGAAGCCAGCCTCAGCAACTTAGTGAGGCTCTCAGAAATTTAGTGAGACCCTGTTTCCAAATAAAAAATAAAGTAGGGCTGGGGGTATAGCCAAGGGGGAGAAGGCCCCTGGGTTCCATCGCCAGTACCACGAAACAAAACACAGCCTGTCTCAGAAAGCCAGGGCAAAGGACATGGGCACCATCTTGAACACAAGGGCCCCGGCTGAGAGGGTGACTGTGCACCCCTTGTCCTTAAAGCCATACACAGACAGCGAAATGCCAAGGCACGCCAAGATGGCGCCGGATCGGGCTGCACCTCCCCTGTGCTGAGCTCCGTTAATCTGCCAAAATCACAACAAAGGGGCCCCTTTCATTCTTCATAGTGGACTAACAGGAAAAAGTGTATCTGTACCCTGAAATATAATCATAATTATGTTGTCAGCTAATTCTGATGAAGACGCTATAATTTGGACGCATTTTTAGGTCCAATTACTGTTCTCTCATCCTTAACAAAAGAATTCAAAGGGAAAATGACGTCTTCAGCACAAGGAAAATCACAGAAGTTTGGGGTTTGAACGTGCAATTCCTATGAATTATCTGCTAGTTTTTAAGCAGCTACTCTGTGTTATTAAAAAAGGAAAACCTTAAGATAACTGTGTAAACAAGTCCTTGCTTCTGATCTCTGATCCATGGAACAGCCAAGTCTTGTCCAGATATCCGACCTCCCTGCTTGCCCTAGGGACCCCGGGATAAACAAGGGCCCCGTCCCCACTCCTCCCAGAAGGCAGTCATGAACTAGACTGAGTCTGTTGGCCCCAGGAGGGTCACAGGATCCCTTCCACTCGGGCAGATACCCTGGGCACGGCCATGGGTGGCCAGTGCTTTGGCCTCGACAGCAGGAGTAGTCGGCAGAAGCCGGGCCTGCTCTCCAGGACCCCTCCCCCAAACCCCAGGCCTTCAAGTAAAGGGGCAAGGAAGGCTGGTCCAGCTGTGGCTGAGGTCACAGGCTCCAGCCAAGGAGAAGGATGCTCTGGAACCTGTGCGCCGTCCAGAGCACCCCCTCCCTTCCGCTGCTGTGCCTGGTCAGTCCCTCTGCTGTGAGTTTCAAGGCGGGGGTCGGGGGCTGGAATGAGACAGAGTCCCAGCACCGAGGGGTCTCTTGGCCCTTATACCAGCATTTATTACTACTGTGATTACGCTTTACAAAAGTCACAGTACGTGTGCGTGCTCCTTGTGAAAGTCAAGCACAGAATCACAGCCAACAGAGCCAGCCCTCGCCACCCCCCTGAGAATCAGCGAGTCCCTGTGCCTCCTTCCAGAGCCTGTGCTGTGTGTCAGAGACAGCCACAGAGACTCAGGGAGAGAGAGACCATGGTGGGGGTACACCCCTAATATCACTGAAACCTCATGAACACTCCTCCCATCCCTCCGGGGTCTCCCAGTGCCTTGTCCCTCTCCGCTCTTGTGGGACAGAGGGCATGGGAGCCATTTGGTGTCACTAACGCTAGCATCTGGTGTCTCGTCTCGGGCCTTGAATGAAAACTAAAAGCACTTCTCCCAGCAGAAACGCTGGGAACAGTGTCAGTGTATAAGGACCTCATGGTCCCTGCCCCGGTCACGCATCAGGATTCCTAGGATCTGGCCTCTGACTGGCTATGCTGCGTGTCTATGAAATCTTCCACTCACTGTCTGAAGGGCTGGAGGCAGGCTACCTCTGACCTGTGGCCCCAGCAGTCCAGGCAGCACAAACAGGCGGCTGAGACCGGCAGGGAGGCAGACAGGCGAGGGCGGGGAGGGGGCCCTGCACGTGGCCGGGTCCTGCTTCCCGATCTCCCATTCACAGCAATGCAGAGCGGAAGCGCTCCGAGGCCGCAGCCTGCCTGTCTACGTGGCCAGACCCAGACCACCGGCGCCTGGACGGTAAAGGCCACCGGCAGCTGAGACTCAAGCACAGGCTGGAAGCACAGGAGGGCAGTCCACAGCACAGATGGCAAGCTTGGCCATGTTGGCGGCAGCAGAGGCAGACCACGAAGTAGCTAGATATGGCAGTCGGGGCCTAGCCTCCCAAGTGGCTTTTCCAAACCCTGGGGCGAAATGTCCCAGAAAGATGCAGCGGCAATCTTTCACCTACGCCTCTCACTAAGAGCAGCTAAAGGCACTAGGCAGTAGAGCTAAGATGAGCACACAGGGCTGCAAGTCGGGAGGACGCAGGCCAGCCCAAAGCCGCAGGACCGAGGAGCCGCCAGGTGCTGACCAGCTTGGGTTTCTCTCGTGCACCCAGAGGGGGCTGCAGAGGCCAGCAGCCAGGAGAACTGATAGACACAGGCGGAAGCGCTCCCAGAAAGGCCTGCTCTCTCCAGCCAGGGGACGGGAGACGGCAGCCCAGCAAGACAGAAATCTTCCAGGCAATACCCACCCTGCCCAGAATACCTCGAAAGCACAGCAGCCCCAGCCTCATCCCATGGGGCTGTTGGTAAGAGCCTGGGGAAGCCGGGGCTTGCATCCCTCCCAATCCCAGCTGGGCTGATGTCAGAGAAGACCAAGTGGGAAGCCTGGATTTTTACCAGCATCCAGCAATAACAAAGCCACAACTGCCCCACCAAAGTGTCACGGGAGGTCACGGAGGGGCCGCAGAGGGGCCTCTCCTGGCCAGTGTGGTGCAGAGCCTGGACTCCACCCCTACTGGTAGTGTCAGCAGGAGCCACCAACCAAAACAGAAGACTTAAGGGAGATCCAGGCTCTCACATCCTAAAATATCTAGGATGCATTAAAAAATATCATTCCTTATGATTTCCCAAGAACCAGTAAACAGGAATGAGAAAAGACCAACGGCAGAGAGTGGCACAACACCACACAGATGTCAGGATAACACGGCAAGAACCAAAGCTGCCTCTGTGGAAATACTTTCACAAGCAAACGTGAACGTACCCACAGCAGACGGAAGATCAGAGCGCCTCAGCAGAGAAACAGAAGCCAGAGAAATATGCCAAATGGAGACCTCAGAGCAGAAAAATACAGCCACAGCTGCCAGGGGTAAATAATTAACCAAAACCCTTAACGACGACGAGCTCAGAGAAGAATGGAAAAAACAGCAGACTCAGTGAGCCTGGAGGCAGAACAGCGGGGCACACACTGAATCGCAGAAGAAACCAGACGTAAAAATCAGTGAACAGAGCCTCGGGCACCTGTGGGACTGCAGCAGAAGAGCTCACACCTGTGTCATCAGAGGCCCAGGAGCAGAAAGAGAGTGGGCTGGGAAAATATTCAAAAGAAAAACAGCTGAAAATTTGCCAGATTTTGAAAAGAAAAAGAAAAAAAAAAAAAAAAACAGACTCAAGAAATTGAGAAAATCCCAAAAAGGATAAATTCAAAGAAATTCATTCTAAGAAACATCATAATCAAACATCTATAAACCAAAAACAAAGAAAAAAACTAAAAGTGGCAAAAAAAACAAAAGCAGCTCCTCTATAGGAAAATGGTTTGTATGACAGCAGATTTCTCACCAGGCACGATGGAAGCCAAGAGGAAGTGGCACGACACTGTTCAAGAGCTGAGGATGAGGACTGTCAACCTAGAGTCCCACGTCCAGAGAAGATGTCCTTCAGGAAGGAAGTGGAAATAGAGACATCCTCAGAGGAAAGGAACCCGGAAGGATTCATCCCCAGCAGACATAACCCGAAAGAGTGGCTACAGGAAGTTCTCCACACACAAAGGCAACAACAAAAGGATGAATGCTTGGAGAATCAAAAAGGAAGCGAAAAGTGTCAAAGTGTGAGCAAATACAACGAGCTTTCCTCCCGAGTTCTCCAAGCTATGCTGGACAGTCGAAGCAGAAAGCATCTCGCTGTGACGGGTTCTGGATGCGGGCAGAGGAAACCCCAGAGGTGCAGAGATGCAAAGGAGGTGACGTCTACCTGTCCTTCACACAAGTACAGCATCAGCAGATCTACACACATGATACGCAGGGATTCGAGCTGTGCACAACTCACTGTATCAACATTGACTTGTAGAATGTGATGCTTGTAATAGTTACATATGATGCAGCCACTGGGCTAGGAGGATGAAAATGTCCTACAAATGGAAGATATATAAATGCACAACAATATAAATGTACAGGCTGGTACTGAACTGCATACTCAAGAATGGTTACTAGGAAACACACCAGGTGCTGTGGGCTAGGATGTTCCTATCACTCTAAACCTCATTACAATGTGTAATTATGATGTGCCAATTTTTTAAAAAATGGTTACCAGGGTAACATTTCTGTTATGTGTATTTTACCAACAACAACAACAATAACAAAAACTGAAGTATAGTCATCAGGGTAAACTGGAAAAGGGGAACATGAGACTTCTCTGTTTTATCTTTGCAATTTCCCGTGAATCTGCATTTATCTCAAGATACAAAGTAGTTAAAGTAAACAAAGTGGCAAACAAAACCAGTCCCGGTTCTCTAGAAAAGACACCACGTGAGAAGAGTCCTGTACCCTGAGAGATAATCTGCCCACAGACCACCCAATCCCAGCCTGCTTGTGCAGTAGGTGAGGCCCATGCATGTGGAGAGAGACGGCCCACAGAGGCACCGCCGGGTGTAGCTCGGGCCCCGTGCCCATCTCCGAGGGTGAGGGAGGCTCAGGGTCTGCAGGGCTGGCCGTGTACCCCACACCCTCACCCAGTACCTCCACGGCGCCTCCACACAAGCTGCGGCCAGAGCCCTCCCGGCCCAGCACTGTCTCCCACTTAGTGCTGACGCTGCCAGGGACCCAGTAAGCACCCAAGAAGCGTAAGATGAAGGATGACTGGAAAATAGTCGAGCATTTATCAATAACCATAAGAAGACAAAATGCTCCACTGCTAGACTATTAAATTACTCCATTTAAAGGCGGTAGTTTAAAAATCTCTCACTTCCTCTCCTTGATTAGTATAAATTATCCTCTCTTCTTTGTAACTATCTTTTACTTGGATTTATGAACTCTAAAGAGAGTTCAACAGCCAAAGCTGAGATCCTATTAAATTATCTGTCTCATGAGGAGAGAAGCAGGGTGGCAAACGCTTCCCCAGTTACATTTTTGTTTTCCTGTTTTTCACTTGTCCTTAAGTTATTAAATGCACAAGAGCCAGCAGCTTCCAGATAGGAGTGGAAATATTTTAATAACATAAAGCCAGATTGCTGTCACATCCAACATAATGCATAAAGTCTCATACTGTGCAGCTTGCTACAATTTAAAATACCTTTTCCTTTATCCTCAGAAGAAACTCAGGTTAGGACAAAACATGCATTCCCATTTCGCTGGCTTTGTAGGACTGTTAGCCAGCTTGGACGCCCCATGTCAACACCACCACCGCCATTGTCACCCTCATCATCTTGAAACCCTGAAAACTGCTGGGATCAAAACCAGGGGGTTGGAGGAAGACGAGGATGAGAAGGAAGCAAATGAATCAAGCTCTCGCCATGACCGGCACCACACAAGGCTCATGCGGGGCGTATTTCATCTTCACAATGATCCTACGAAGTAGCGTTATTGTTGTATTTGCTCAACTCCAAGACAACATCTAGTCCAAGAAGTACTGATATTTTTACATGTCACTAACAAAAGACCAAAGAACAGACCGAGACACATCGGTTTCTCATCCCACCAACTGTACCCTGCCTCCTGACTTCAGAGATGTTACGATACGAGTCTACATGACAGGACATTTCCTCCTGGTGCCTGCCGTGCAGGACCCAGCATAACCCAAGTGTTGGGCCAGCTGGACGTGAGCTCAGGAGAGCCTGGCTCCAACCCCCGCCACCCCATCCCCTGTGAGGCCCGCCTCCTGCTCTGCACCCCACACCCAGGCCGTGAGCCCCGCTCCCGGGCTGCCGTGTGTGACATCGCAGACCCTGCCTGCAAGAGAGGGATGGAGATGCCTCCTGAGCGCCAGGTGCCTGCGTACCCGTCACATCCACACATCAGGCCCCTGCCCACCAGTGGGGCGCCTCTGTGAGAACCCGAACAACAAAGCCCTTGCTTAGGGCCCCAGCACCCCTGGTGGAAGGCAGCGCAGTATACTGAGAACGCCGGAACGGAAGGAGGCAGAAGACTCCGGTAACAGATACACAAACCTACCGTAAGCCTCCTTGGAGGTGGTTACCTGCGCAGAGTACAACCTGCACAGCTACACCCAGCTACACTTGGTCAGTTCACAAGGAGCTCAAAAATGAGCATGTGGAAAATAAATCGTGTGTGCACGTGTGTGTCTGCGTGCGCACGTGTGTGTGTGTGCGCGTGTGTGGGCCCACTTGCCCACGCACACCTGTGCACGCATACATCTACACAAGAACACCCTGCCTCAGGCCACAGGACAGCATCGAGAAGGCAGAAATCCCTGTGGCCGAGGACCCGGCCTGCCAGGAGGGGGAGCCAACCTGGCCCAGAAGGTGGCAAGACGGCTGGATGGAGGCGAGCCCGACCCTCTGAGGAGCCGGGGGTGCAAAGAGCAGAGGGCAGATTCAATAGGAGCCACCGTCCCCACCAGGAAGGGCGCTTGGCAGGAAGGGCAGGGTGAGGCCCCCAGCAGGAGCTCCATCCTGGGGCCTGGCGACAGGGCGGCCACCCCCGGTCCCATCAGTGGGGCCCGAAAGCTGAACCTGTGTTTGGAATCTCCTGGCAGGCAACTAAATGGGATTTTTTTTGTTGTTTTTCCAAAAGTGAAAATGAACTGTGCAGTTCCGACACAGCAAGTCCTAGGTCGAGGCGGCCTGAGGGCTGCAAATCTGCAGATTCCAGCCAAAGTTCTTCCACCTAGAGGACTAGAGACTGCCGCTGGCTTGCAGGGGAAGCCAGGGGAAGTGGCCCGAGACAGAGACAGCGACAGGCAGGGAGAGCAGAAGGCCAGCGCCTGCCCAGGCACGGCACCCCGTCGCCCGCGCCACGCTGCTGTTCATGGGTGGAAGTGGGTAGTGTTATTCTCTAGTTCAGAGGCTTCTAACTTTTTCACATCTTCCACAATGGGGATGACATGGGTAATCCAGGAAATAGTAGACTTAAAAAAAAAACCACTCCAGTTGTTAGAAATAAAGGGATAATAAGTGACAAAATAATAAGGTGTGTCTCTCTAGGGGAGGAAGATATTGATCCTCCGAGAGTTTTAGTCTCAGACGAGCAACCAAGCTCTGCACCCCACAGATGAGAGAAAGAACGAGGCCAGCCCGGCTCCGGACAAGAACAACATGTCCTCACAGCGGCCGAGTTCTCATGTTGCTTTCGGAGGTTGATGTGACATCTCCCTGGGTGAGGATATGTCTTATGTTTCTCCCTGCCTTTCTCTCAAAATGATATGCTAAACTGACAAAATAACAAAAAAGAAAAGAAAACACTGGTTTAACCAGCAGCAAGATCAGGTTAGATTCAGATGTGAAGGGAAGAGACAGTCTTGACACAAAAGTTATATGCATTGTGACTAGACACCAGGCAGGGAAGGGCCCAGGAGCTCCCAGAACTGGATATTCTAAGTTTCCACAGGTCCACCATTGGAAAAAGAGGCATCAGCAATCCACAAAGTGGCACCTCCAACCTCCCCTGCCACACCCAGCTGCGGAATAACACTGACACTGCCTCCTGTAGTAATACCCACACCTACCTTCACTCATGACCAGGCTTGCGCCTCTCTACTGTGCTGTGAAGTAGCCAAAGAGTGGTTGCCATAACCACCACCACCACCACCACGATGATCCCCCCACCATCATCACCATCATCATTACAACTATCACCACCACCACCACCACCACCACCATCACCACCATCACCA
>PVLC010001014.1:0-34255 GCA_004027655.1 Graphiurus murinus
AAAAAAAAAAAAAAAAAAAAAAAAAAAAAAAAAAAAAAAAAAAAAAAAAAAAAAAAAAAAAAAAAAAAAAAAAAAAAAAAAAAAAAAAAAAAAAAAAAAAAAAAAAAAAAAAAAAAAAAAAAAAAAGTATCATCGAGGGTCAAATGAGAAATATGTGCAAATATGTTGTTAACAATTTGTACCTAACAAAGATGTATGCTTACAATGCACAAATTACTACAATAAAAAATAAATTTAAAAAAATAAAATAAAAAGTATCATTGACATTTTTAAACTGCCAGGCTGGGTGTGTCCTGCCCAGCGGCCATGGGTGTTGCACAGGGACAGCTGTGAAGGTGGCAGATGAGAAGGGTGGGAAGGAAAGGTGTCAGAGGGCTGGGTGGGGAACAGGGAGGATGGAGAAGAAGCAGCATGAGTAAAACATGGAAGCTCTGGGATTCTTCCAAGGTGTAGGCAGATTTATGAAGAAGAGAGACACATGGGCCCTTACTCCCCACGTTTGGAGTCGAGTACTTGGAGACTTTTGGTCAAACTTCTTCAAGTGGCCTTCCTGTCAGCTAAATGTTCAAGAGCAATTATATAATTCCCTTTTCTGTTTGTCTTCACATTTGATATTCTGAGAGACCTGGGACTTTTGACGAGTCCACACATCTTTCTTCTTCAAACGATTTTCTTACTCAAATTTGGGGTTTCATCAGAGTCATTAGGTATCTTAGTATTAGGGTTTATTTTTACATTCAGGCAAAAATACTCCTCGGTCTTAAAATAGTTTTATTTATTATCATGTACCAAGTACTTTGTTTTTTTGTTTGTTTTGCTTTGCTTTTTAGAACCCTGACATCTTTCAGGTGAAAAGCCCCAAGAAAGAACTGGTATATAGTTAACAGGAATGGAAACTTGGGTTCTTGCTACATTGATATGAATATTATCAATAACATTAATTACTACTGGGGACAATTCAGCCTTCTTTAAAAATTACAAGGAGACTACAAAGTTCCTTACTGTGGTAGTCCTTCTGAAGCAGCAGAAAGACAGTACCAGAGTTTTAAAAGGCACAACTAGGATATTTTTAAATATAGGGATTCCCATCCCCTACCTCTCAAAATATAAAATAGTGCTTTGGGCCATGGTGGTAATTTCATACAGTGAATAAAAATGTAAAACCACTAATATATCTGAAAATACAGTTTACCAAATTTTACTGACTGGTAAATTATAGGCTGCATTGAGTCACGGTGACAAATGCTAATGGAACATAGGAAGCTAAATGCCGTCTTCCCATTGGCTGGGTAGCTGGTCGTTAACAGCTCAGGGAAGACCAGCCCGTAAATAGGAAACCATCTCCATGGCAACGGACCATTCAATTTAACTTTCTAACACATAAAGAGGTAATTACTTTATTTTTTATTTCCATTTTTATAATTTTCACAGTTTATAATAGCAGTGAGGACCTTTGGGTCAGGCATTTCCTGGTTGTTAATAACAGGCTGATTTAAGGTCACCAATGCTTAAACATTGTGCCAATTTTTTTTTTTTTAATGAAAAAAGAGCTGGGATTTTTTTTTCTCCTCTTCCTGAAGTCTGTAGCACAAATAAAAGACAGAATTTAATGTTCACACACATGTTATTTTGATTTCCTGTAGAGGATAACATCAGGGAGGGACTGATAACCGCAGTACGTTGGAGGGCAGGGCTTGGGTTCCATAGTAAAGCCACAGGTGAGTCCCTGGGGATGATAGGTGGTAGGCTGCATGATAACCCTGGAAGACTGAGAGAGAAAAGACCTTGCAGGGCAGGCCTGGGAAGAAGAAGATGCATAGCTTTGGAGGGCCAGAGAATGCTCTGTTGGAAGCAAGGGTCAGCAAGCAGTTCCTTGAATGCACCTCTGGACCAGGCTCCTGGGCAGCTTCCCTGGCCTTGGCCCACCAACAACTCCCAGGAAGGGTTGTCTTTCCCACCAGGAGGCAATTCCAGTGATCTATGCATTAAGACATTCCAAGCCAGTCTTCAGTCTATGTGGTCTTGAGAACAAGATATAAAAGTGAGGACTGGGATGTAGCTCAGTAGCAAAGCACTTGCCTTGCAAGTGCATCGCCCTGGGTTCGATCCTCAGTACCTAGAAAGACAAAACAAACAAAGATATAAAAGTGAGTAAAGTCATTAGCTGAGATAGAACACAGAAGCAGCTCTCAGTGGGAGAGGCAAGGCCCAGACAGGGGGCCACAATGCGCTTTTACAGTCTGCCTGGCAATTTTCCATCTGGCTCTAAAGTCTGGCCCCCAGCTTCGGACCTCTGAGGGGCAGAGAGAAGCAATATAAGAACATTGGAGCAACCTTCTTCAGTTCTTCCTGCTCAGAGTACAATCCTACTATCAATGAATAAGCATCTAAAATGAAAAGTGGACAGTAATCTCTGTGGGCCACACTCTGTGCAGGCAAAGCTCTGGGAAGTCATCAGGCCCAGAGAGGCAAAAGGAAGAGACACACAACAGTGAAGAGACAGGAGAAGGGCCTGCTTGCTCCCAGTCCAGAATTCAAACCCAGAAAGGTACTGGAAACTAAGGGAGGGATGCTCTCAACAGAAGAAAAGGAAAACTTAGGCCAGGGAAGAGGAAAGAATACTACAAAAATGGAGGTATGTGCAGCTCAGGCATAGAAACCTAGACTCCTGGAGATGCCCAGTGGGAGTTGTGCTTCACTTATAAATACTGGTAATCCGAAGGCAGTGCACTTCTAGATAAGATTACTATCTAGCTTTATTAAAAAAAAAAAAAAAACACCAAAATTTATTTATTTATTTTGCATTTTTTTCTTAAGCTCTATTGTTAGTTCACAGAACTATTGAGAAGTGATGAATTTCACCAACAGAATGTCTTGGGAGCAAGACCAAAACATAAGGACTCAGACTTCTCTTTTGTTGTCTTCCAGAAGATTCCTCTAGGACCCCTTTTGCAAGCATTTGGAGATCACGTCCTTATCATCCACATGGACACAAATGCCTCGGGCTAAGTGGCCTCTGACGTGAGTTCTTTCTTTCTCTGCATCTCATCATAGATTTTATTACCTTCAGATCTTAAATGTGGACTCTGCTCCTCCACCCACCACCCCAGTCAGGCCATCTGGACTTCCCAGCATTGGCTGAAAGATGGGATCACTCCCAGGAGCCAGAATTCTTCTTCTCAGAATAGGACCTGTCATATTTAGAATGCTTCTGTTTTTCTTCTATTCCCATGAAATCAGGGTCAGCTTGTGAAAAGTTTTCAAACAATGTACTAGACGTGGGAGTGTCCATCCTCCCTCTAGACTTCCCTTATCCAAAACATCAAATGATGATGTCATAGGCCCTCACATTTTTAGCATCGTCCAAGACAATTTTATGCTGCTGTGCATTGTCACTCATTCCTAAATTACTGTAAACATTGACAAAAAGAATCCTTAAGAGAGTTGGACAGAACTGAGGGGAAAATGCAGAGCCTATCATGAGTCTTCTGAACATCAAGTGCTGGGCTAGGAAAAAGGGCATTTCCTTTAGTGTGCATCTGCTCGAGAGGAGCCAGTCGAGCATTGTGCTCTACTTTTCAGCAGACTTTGAAATATCTTTCCCAGTTCTGCTTCTGATCATGGAGAGAGAGGAATCTTGAAAACATTTCATAAACCTTCATTTCCCAGGACAACCTTGTAGCATCAAGTGACTCCCTCCCTGGGGGTCACTGTGCAGCCCCTCCTGCTCACTGATGCAGTGGCGAATGCCTCTTCCTTATCTTACGCTACTTGGCAGGAACAACCCCATTACTATAGCACCCCAAGAGGGATAAGATTTTTCTCTTGTTGAATCACACCAATTTTCATAGACTAGATTGAAATCTCAGTGGGGGTCAGTACCTGCCTGCCCTGTTTTCTGATGCCATCTCCATCTCAGGCACACAGTAGGCACTCAGTATTTCTGAATTTCTGGAATTTACTCCAGCTACAGCTTGCACAGGTAGCAGGAAATCCACCTGCTTCTTGTTCCTGGACAGCTTCACATTCTTGCTCTTCAGCAGGCTCACTCAGCCTTTCTTCAAAGATTCACTTTCCAGTGCCAGGTAAAATGATCAAATATGTTTTTTTTTTCTCCTGATCACTCTTCTGCTACATGTACCCACATTAAAACTCTTGCAAAGTTACCACATCTTTCCAGCACCCCTCCTTTCAATAATGGGTGAATTTGCCCTCTTTTTAATTCTTAACTAAGATATGTCAATAACTGCTCTTGCCTTTAGCACATGGGTCAAGCTTCATCACAGAACACCACTGAGATTAGAATAACCATTTGAATACAGACTGGTCTATTAACAGAATCTCCTGCTCTTTCTCTTGTGTCCTATGTGCCTTCAACAGCCCTAGGCACCCCTGGAATAAGCAAGCTCAGAACTGTCTCCCGGGTTTGGATGAATCTGCACCAGACCTAGTTTGGAGCCTCCTTTTTCATTGTCAATCCTTTCAGTTGTCCAGGAAGAAAACAACCAAGTGCCACCTCAAGTAGTTGGTCACACATGGAGGATACTCTGTGGAGGAGGTCGGACATTGATTGAATATTTAAGAAAGGCTGGAATCAAGATATAGTGTGACTGGGATTGATGTTCACTGGGGAAGCTATTCCATGAGAGAGTGAAATGTGCATTTAGACATCAGATTTTGTCAGCATAGAGAGAGAGAGAGTAGCAGGGCTAATAGGTACTCACTCCAGAAGACACTGAGAAACACTTCAGAAATCTAAAGTCCAGTATAAGAGCTGGGATAGAAGGCAGAGAATAGAGCCAGGATTCAAACAGAAGTCAAATCTATTGGGGGACATCCAGACGGGCCTGCCTGAGTAGTTTGCTTATTGATTCAGCTAGCTATAATTGGCTTGGCTCTTTAGGACTACTCTCTTTTAGGAGATGCCAGAAGGCTCTGCTGATTCTGATTGGAAACTCACCACGGAAGAAGCATGAAGGAGACCTTAGGCAGGGTCTGTCCTTGGAATGGTGATAGAGGAGATCAACCTGTCAGGGTATGGGAAAAGGTTTACACTGAGACACATGACTATGATGCATGGAGGGGTGGTGGCTGGAGGGCATGAGGAAATCTGGGACCAGATGTGGGCAGAGTGGGGTACCAGTGTGGACTTTCCAATTCGTGCAGTACTTATTCAGTAAATACCTGTATCCAGGCAAGACCTAACAGAGGAAGGCATTAGGGGAGTGATTAAGAAGGCTAAACTTGGTAGACAGTTGCAAGAAGGGCAGGGGGTGGGGCAAGATTAGATATGGAGAGATATGAAGCCTGACTGTCCCTCAGACCCAAGCCAAACTGGCACAGCTGAAAACCACAGTAAGAGTCAGTCTTCACATTGCCTTCACTTCCCTAATGTGTTTAATTAATGTCCTATCAGGGTGGCTGAATTAAGAATCTCTACAGTTTTCATCAAACCCACTTTATTCAATTTTTAAATTTCATTTGACACATATTTATCAAATATTAACCTCTAGGAACTATGCTACGTACTAAGGTTACCTGGATACTTAAGGCAGAGGGCATGAGGAAATCTAGAACATGTGCTGGTACACATTTTCTGTAAAGTAACAAACTATGTATTTTGGTCTTTATGGTGGCTTTTGCAACTGGCCAACTCTGCCATTGTAATGCAGAAGTAGCCATAGACCAGCATGGCTGTGTTCCAATGAAGCTCCATTTATAAAAACAGGTGGCTGTCCAGATTTGTCTCAGGGTCATAGTTTATCGAACCCTGACCTAGAAAGGAAGTCTGTAAGTATATACTCGTAGTAAACCTGCTTGCTAATTGTGTTAAGGAGAACAATGCTGAGAGAACTGAAAGTAAGGGATCTTCAATTGCCAAATAATCTAGAACTGAGGATGTGGCGTGTATGCTCCTTTCTGAAAGTCTAATAAGACTTTAATAAGACGGGTACTAGGGAGTCAGGAAGACAGAACATTCTAAGGAGAGGAACAAGAATGGACAAATGCCTGGGCATGAGAAAGAGTATGGGAGACATTCAGCATGGCTGGAAGGAAGATAAAAGATGGAAACAAGTAAGAGATGAGACTACAAAATCTGCAAGAGGCAGATTCTGGAAGGCCTACTGAACAGTATTCAAAAGTTTAGACTCTTCCTATACTGAGACAATGGGAAGTCTTAGCAGACTTTAAACACTGGAGTGACATGATCACATTTGTTTGCTTGAAAGTTCCCTTCACTGTGGGATTGAGTACAGGTTATCAAACTGGTATCCAGTTGAAAGCTGAGGCCTGGTCTACCTAAGAGAGGAAGACAGTTTGAGGATTGGGATGATAGAGATGATGGGGAGGAATGGCTGAACTTTAGAAGGAGCTCAAGTGATTGAACTTTACAAATAGCAACAAGTCAAATACTGTTTCCATGGTTTGAGGTCAGCGGGTAGGCATGACTCTCAACCTAGATCGGAGCCTTGTTTTACTGTGTTTAGACAGCTAAACTTTGATGGAGTTAAGGAAAGAATGAGGTAATCGTAGGAGGAGAAGTATTAAAAGGCAGCTTGCACTGCAGTGAAGCAACATCTTCATCTCCTCCCTTTTCTAGCATACAAGAATGTGCACAGGATGAGTTACGAGATGTTTGTGAAATGAAGCGTCTTGTTCGTGCGTAGATAAACCCATGGTGGTGCTGATGAATGGATTCTTTATATCTAACATTTCTGAACAGTTTGATGGACTTTACCTGAAAATGGCAGGTGGGAGTAAAAAATAGCAATTGATCAGATTTGGCATCTCACAATGTACAATAAACACACTACCTTCACCCCAAAAGAGGCTTCAGAGACAGAAACAGAATCATTATTTCAAAATATTTAAAGATTGCTGAAAGGGATGTGTGATTTCAAAAAGTCTGGAAGTTTTTACTGTAGGAAAAGCTAAATTCCAAGCCATTACTTGCCATTCTAATAAGCATTAGGTTGGGTTTTCCTGTCTTAGTAATTAGTCAAGCAAAGCTTACTGGGAGAAAAACAAAAACAAGCAAAATTCCAAACATGACTTTTTTTGGTATGGTATTGGGGATTGAATCCAGGAGCATTCTACCTCTGAGCTATACCCCCAGCTTTATTTTATTTTTTAGTTTGAAACAGAGTCTCGCCAAGTTGTTGAGGGCCTTGCTAAGTTGCTGAGGCCATCCTCGAACCTGTGATCCTCCTATCTTAGCCTCCCAAGCACTGAGATTACAGGCATGTACCACAATGCCCAGTCCAATGAATTTTTTTGCCTATGACATTAGTCATTTGATGATAATTTTACTTGAGGTACTCAACAAGTGTTGTTAACAGAATTAATGAGCTTTTAAAAGAATATTCCCAGTAAAATCCTTTCTCACTCATAGCCTCCAGCGTAGGATGAAGAGGAGACTAAGATAAACACCAGCGAACAAGGCTGTCAACAGAAGAGAATTCCTTCTTCAGGCTGAGAGTTGAGATGATCCTCCACCACCCACCTCGTCACCCAGCACCTCCTTTTATGTGGCATCAGCCCTGCCCTGCTAAGTCAGCAGGAAGTAGCAGCATCCAATGAGCCCAGGTACACTGGGGACCTCCAGGCTGGGGCCATCACCATTGCATGGCCTCCTGCTATCATCTAGACAGGGGACATGAAACAAAGAGGACAGGACAGGTTGAAACCCAACAACTTAATTCTAACTTCCTTCCAATCTGCTATCAAGGCAGGAAACTTCTACTCCACATCACCCCTGTATGTTCCACTGAGTTGCTTGTTCACTGAGTTGGTTGTCTTGATGACTCAACTACTCAACATAAACACCAACCTAATGCTGTTTTTCCTTATATATAAAACATAACTCAAGCAATGCCATGATATGCGGCTGGTGTGAACAGCATGGAGAACACCGAGTCTTCCTAAAAGCTAGGACTGCTTCATTTAATCAATGAGATTATAAATCATTTGTAGGCAGAAACCATTTTTTACACATCTGTATTCTTCTAATGCCATTAATATAGGGGCTTGATAAAGTTTGTGAGAAATGCACAGGTTTAGGGCCTTCCTTTTGCACATGGAGAAGAGACACCCAAACTCACTCCATATAGTGGTTCTGTTTTGGTTGGGAATTACTCAGGGCTATGAAACGGCTTTTTAAAAATGAGGCTTTTTTGACCCAACCTTCACGCTCATTTCAGGCAGATTCCTTGCAATGACTTGCAGCTGTGACTGTCATTCTGCCATGGGGAAAGTGTCAGCAAGACCAAGAATAGTAGCAGTCTGTCATCTCTCTGTTTTTGACGTTCTCATCTAAAATGTTAATTAAGGAGTTGCTATGCACAGAATGAAAATAAAAGTCAAGAAAAGTGGCAAAGGCAAAAAGTGCAATCGTGATAGTATTAAAATCCAAAATTTGTTTTCTTGACTGATGAGAGTCCCATTCTACTCATTTTGGTGGTGCACATGTTCTGGCTAGCAAATAAATGTATAGCAAGGTCCATCAAATGAGAAGAAAATTCAGTAGATGTGTGGTTTTGGTTTCTGTTTAAAATCTATTATCAAAGTTAGTTGGTTAAGTGGATTCTGTTTTGATTAATCCGTTAGTAACTGAAACTGTGCTTTTATTTTACACATTTATCTGAGTTTTCTCTGTATTGCATTTCCCAGTAGAAAGGCCAACTAAGCAACAGTTTCATGAGTCAATACCCTAGGTGAATTCACAAGGTCTTAATTTTTTAAAATTAATCTTTAGAATGAAAATCTGACTAGAATATTTTAAGTTATTAGTATTGCTGGACACGTGTGAATACCTTAATAATAATATCAGAATACGAAATCTAAAGACTATTATTTCTAAGTCTAGTTAAATAAAAATTCACATTTATCTAAGGGTTTTGTGGAGGTTATCTTTTATGTTTTAGGTCAATTCTTTCCAGAATAATGAAGCTTCTGGAGAATATTTGAAAATTTATTTTATTAACTAAACAAACAATGGTTTCATTCACTGACTCAGAGTTTTCTCTGCCTGGGAAGGAGATACTGTCAGAAATAATAAAACCAGGATAGAATTGAAATTTGGCCTTTAACCTTTGCTGAAAAAATATTTCAACTATCTTAAGAATGTGTCAGATAAAGGCAGTAAGTTCCACAGGATAAATGGAACTGGAGAGAAAGAAAAATTATACCAGATCAGAGAAACCAATGAATCGATAGTATTTGTTGACTAGCTACTGCTCCTACTAACTCATTACATACTTCTATCTATCCCTTCCACTAATTATAGGAAAGTTTCAGTTAAAATGAAACTAATAATTTTCTGTCATCCCTGACGTCAGTCATATACTTTCAACTAATTAGAAGTTGTTACATTTTAAATTTTTATAAAAGCCATAAACTTTTTGAAGGACTTTAAATGTGCTAGAAATGTTTCTAAATCCCTTCCTCCTCCTCCTGGTTTTTCTTCTTTGGTACTAGGAATTGGACCCAGCGGCATTCTAGGCATTCTACCTTCAAGGTATACCCTAGCCCTATTTTATTTTTTATTTTGAAATAGGGTCTCCTGAAGTTGCTGAGTCCTTGCTAAGTTGCTAAGGCTGGCCTTGAATCTCTGATCCTCCTGTCTTGGTCCCCCAAGTGCTGAAATACAGGTGTGTAGCACTGCACCTGGCTCTCTAAATCTTCTAAATGTTTAAGTTGTCAGTCTTTAAGGTAAGACACATTGCTTTTGGCACTAAAATAATAAAACAATGGAATCATTTCCAGACATTTGTTTTCACAGTGTGTTCGCCATAGCCAGAGGTTTGCTTGTTTGTTAATTTATTTATTTGTTTAAAGCAGGTGGGTTTTTATTCATTGACATAATGTCACCTTTACACTGAGGGAAATGTTTATGGCGTATTAGTCAGCTTTCTGGCACTATGACATACCTGAGATGATTAACTTATAAAGAAAAAAGGTTGCTTTGGCTCATGGTTCTAGAGGTTCCAGTCCATGATTGGGGGAAAGTGGGGAAAGGCATTGCTTTGCGTCTCTGATGGGTATGCTAGATAGGAATGGTGGGGGATTAGTGGCTCAGCTAATTGTTCGCCTCATGACCAGAAAGCAAAATATAAATAGAAAAAGACTGGAGTCCTGCAACTTCTTTTGAGGGCATGCCCCTGATGTCCTAAGAACCTCCCCTACAGCCTCTGTACCCTAAAGTTCCACAGCACCTGCCAACAGAATTACTCCAGGATCCAATCCATTAATACATGAACTTTGGGTACTTAATCCAAATCATGCCATAAGGTTAATGAAATATTTATTGAAAGGAGTCACATAATTTTCTTATTGCTTACTCATTTTTTATTGTTAGTATTGCACTGATGTTATCTCTAACCTGTAGAAATATTTTAAAACTATTTATGTATTTATAGAGTATTCGTTTAGTTAGAATTAAATAATATAATCCATTTAACTATGGCACACATCAACTACAATACAGAACACTGCATAGAGCTCAGGTAGATAATGCCCTGCTTCTCTGGCTTTAGTGATCTGGGATCAGCAGACAAGTTGACTGAGCAAGGAAGCTGGAGAAATCCTGATATCACATATTGCTATATTTCATTTCATTGATCTTTTTGTATAGGTAAAGTAAAAGTTAAAATAGAGAATTTTAAGAACTAATTTTAAGTTCTAATTAAGAAAATAGGTAAAAATAGAAGTTCTAGTTTTTCCCAATCCCCATTGGATCATTTTTTAATAGACATTTTTAGAGCAATTTCTTTGGATTATCTTTGGTGTCCTTGCATGTACCTCACCTTAACAATCACTATTTTAAATGAATAATATGATAATAACATAAGAATAATTATGATTTTGTGTGCTATATAATCTGAATTTCCCTGGATGTCATTAGAAAGACCATAAAAAGTAAGATTTTACATTTCATTGCTTTTGGATTTACTTGCATTTGCAAGACATTCCATTTCCCCTAAAACCCATTAATAACTTTCTGTCTTGTGGGGGGCATCTCACCTGAGTTTATAAATCATCCCTTCAAACTCTCTCTTTTGTACTCCTTGTTGGTGGCTTCTGCCCACACAGTTTCCCAAGGGGAGTGCCACTGTCCCCAGGGGTATGGTCTTTGGTGATGACTTTGATTCTTTGACCAGTGACTTGAACCTTGGGGCTTCCACAAGACACCAACAGTTGAAGTGTGTTTTAGAGGAAAATCAGAAGTGCAAGACAATAATTTGGTTGAAATAATGACACGCTCCAAATAGAATATCCCCAACTGACATTTACTTGTCTTCAGAATTTTCTTCTATTTTTATGATTTTTCATTTAAAATTATTACCAGCCAAATGTCCCTGCCCTACACTATTTGTAATATTGCAGAGTTGGAAACAATTATTAAATTCCTGCCACATTATCACTCTTACAAACTCCACACGGTTCAATTATTTTATTAGTAGAAAACATATTGGAAGGAAAGAAAGAAAGAAGCGAGAGAAAGGAAGGGAAGGGAAATATATTCACCAACCTATTCTTTTAAAAAGTAAAAATAATTAAGATTTATGTAAGCAGTTATAAAACAGTCTGGTGATGAACCCAAATTATCCACCCAGGAAAAAAATAGTATTTGACAAATATTTATTTTTTTAAGGAAATCTTTTATTCAAATCAAATAATCCTCTAAAGCCAAGTTGTTGATTTTCATCATTACAATCTTGTTTCAAATTAAATCATTTATGATGAAACTCTTTAAAGCCAAGTCATCTGGAGGAAAAATCCTTCTTCCCAGTTCTGAGTCACTTTCCATCGTTTTAGTTCTGAATGTGCATTCCTTGAGCCTGGTCACCCACCAATCAATCACTACAGCCCTCTGGATACAGCCACCTCTTCCTGCAGGAAGCTCTTCCCAATTGCCCTCCCTCCTTGATGAGGGGAAAATATAAGTTATCTAAAATTTGATCAGTTACTGGATAAACATTAGAAACTTCTAGGTTGAATAGCATTTTATAATTTTTTAAATTGCATCCATTATTAATCATTTAATTCTGCTAACAAAACTATGAGTATTCTTGAAAAGTAGAATTAATTTGAGCATTCGAGAAATGACAAAAATGAGTTTTAGAGCTGAAGTAATCTCCAATATAATTTAAAAGTTCATGGATGTAATCTCTAGTGCATTTAATATTTCATAGTAATGAGGTAGTAGTTCAGACAATTTCACTTTTTTTTTTTTTTTTTTTTTTTTTTTTGCGGTACTGGGGGTTGAACTCCAGGGTATTCTACCTCCGAGCCATACCCCCAGCCCTATTTTTTATTCCTTATTTTGAAACCGGGTCTCACTAAGTTGCGGAGTGCCTCACTTAGGTAGCTGAGGCTGGCCGTGAACTCGGATCCTCCGGTCTCAGCCTCCCGAATGCTGGAATTACAAGCGTGCGCCACCACGCTCGGCTACTTTTTTTTTTTTTTTAAACAGAAATATCCCAACCCTTACCTATCACCAATAAACTTTCAGGGAAGCACAGTATGAACAGATATAAAAATACATTTTATTAAAGTGAACTTTTGGCATGAATTGAAACTTGTATACTACTAGCCCAATCAATAAAAACAATGCAATTAGCTTGCTGAACACAAGATCTTTCAATTTGGGGTAAGGAATGATGTTATTTGTTCAGGCCTCTCTCCGCATCGAGTCATTTTTCCTCTTTCTTTTGCTTCCACCATGCCTGGCACACACTGGTCCACCAGGTGGTGTGGGCAGGCTTCTAAGATGATACCCAGTGATCCTTGCTGCTTAGAATTCATGTCTTTGCATAATTTCCTCCTTTAAATATAGGCCAGACTTAATGACTTGCTTCTAATGACTAGAATATGAAAAATGTGGTATATATACACAAAGGAATTTTACTGAGCCATAAAGAATAAAATTATGTTATTTGCAGGAAAATGGATGGAGCTAGAGAACATTATGTTAAGTGAAATCAAACAGTCTCAGAAAGTCAAGGGTCGTATGTTTTCTCTCATATGTGGAAGCTAGAGAGAAAGTAGGAAACAAAAGGGGCTTTTCATATAAGAAGTGAGACCAGTTGGAGATTGGGGAAGACAGAAAGGAAGGGGAAAAGGAGGCTTGAGGAAGGAAGCAGACAAAATAACACTATATTCATATATGAAGTTTTCATGAACAACCTTACTAGCATGTACAGGGAAGGAGGGGGAAGTGAGATGGGGTTAGGATGGAACCACACCAAGGGACAGTGTGTGCATATATGAATGTATCAGTCTGAACCTCACTACAATGTATAATTATATTGCACCAATAAAATTCTAACAAAAATGAATATGGAGAAAGAGATGCGATGTCACTTCTGACGTTGGGCTACAAGAGACCATGACTACATCTTGCTAGCCTTCATTTTCTCTGATCCTCTTGCAGGCTTGCTCGGATGAAGCACACTGCCATGTTCAGTCAGCTGCCCTCTGAAGGAACCCACGTGGCAAGGAACCCAGAGAGACCTCCAGTCAATAACTTGAGAGGAACTGAGTTTTGTCAACAGCTACAAGAATAAATTCAGAGCTGGGCGTGGTGGTGCACGCTTGTAATCCCAGCATTTGGGAGGCTGAGATCAGAGGATCCAGGTTCACGGCCAGCCTCAGCTACTTAGTGAGGCACTCCGCAACTTAGTGAGACCCTGTTTTAAAATAAAGAATAAAAAATAGGGCTGGGAGTGTAGCTCAGAGGTAGAATGCCCCTGAGTTCAATCCCCAGTATCGCAAAAAAAATGAATAAACTCCGGAGCAGCTCTTTCACCAGTGAAGCCTTTACATGAGTACAGCCTGGTCAACACCTGCCTGCAGCCTGTGAGAGTCCCTGCCCTTGTGAGACTGGGTCCAGACTCCTTACCTACAGAAAGAGTTAGCTAACACATGCTGTTTTAAGCCACTGAGTTTTGAATAATTTGTCCACTCAGCAATGGATAAATAATATAGCATAGAAGATAACACACATTGGCTGTCTCCCTTTGTAATCTCTGCATGCTTGTGAATTATACAAAGAAGGCAGTCAGGGATGCATTAGCACATTTTCTCATGAAGTCAATTAGCCAAACAGCAGAATATGATGAATACAAGGTCTTCAATGTGGTAGCCTGTGTAATAAAACATATTTGAGTGAGTTTTGGGGAGTTTGTTACAGTGTAAATAAACAGGCTATGAAAAAGTCAATTTTATGTGAAATGCTGTGGAAATATTGGAAGATGACATACATAGTGGAAAGAGCCCAGGTCTTAAAATTAGACCAAATAGCGGAGCCTTGGATTCCTCATCGTAAAATTGGAATCAAAATACTTACCTCATCAGTTTTAAACGAAATAGACACGGAGTTCAATGCCTGGTCAACTACTGCTCTTTTGCATTAGTTGAGGCCCAGTAAGGTGGAGTGACTTGACGTATTCCAGAAGGAGGAGATCAAGGACCTTCTGCTAATTTTTTTTTTTTTTTTGGTTTTTTTTTTTTTTTTTTTGGCGGTACTGGGGATTGAACTCAGGGGCATTCTACCTCCGAGCTATACCCCCAGCCCCATTTTTTTTTATTCTTTACTTTGAAACCGAGTCTCACTAAGTTGCGGAGTGCCTCACTAGGTAGCTGAGGCTGGCCGCGAACCCGGATCCTCCGGTCTCAGCCTCCCGAATGCTGGGATTACAAGCGTGCACCACCACGCCCGGCTACCTTCTGCTAATTTGACATGCCCCAAATTACTGAACAATTGAATGGCAGATTCTGAAGCATAAATTCTGTTTTCTGGCATCCTCTACCTCACACAATAAGCCCCAAATCACCAACTCTGCATTTAACTCCCCAGAAGAATTCTCTCTGGGACTTCTGTTAAAACCAAGAACTCCAGTGCAGTTTGTAATACACTAAGAACAAAGGTTTATAAAGACAGATGGAAGAAGAATAGCACTTTGTTTAGATGAATCTGCCTTTAAAATGCCAAGTCTCCTAAACACAGCCTTCCCTCCACCCTCTGTCTTTGATTTTGACATTGATAGAGAAGCTTTCAAGAGAGCAGCACAGCTCAGCTAGATGAAGCTACTAATTTGAAAGAACAATACATCATGAATGGCACTTAGGTGTGGTGATTGGAACAGCAACTGTCTTCTGCCATTTTTCTCCCTGAAACATTTTATCTTATCCTGTTCCTCCTCTTGGTATTGTTAAGGATGATTGTGTGTGTGTGTGTGTGTGTGTGTGTGTGTGAAGAAAGAAAGAAATAAAGAAAGAAAGAAAGAGAGTAGAAAAAGATGAACCATGACAACAGGTATGTCTGGAGGAAGTAAGAATACCTAGACTGTTTGAGAGGGGATTGGGTCCTTCTCCCATGTGCTTGGGTCTGGATGTCTTGATCCATAGAATGAAGAAACAAACAAAAATATCCACAAACAAACAAACAAAAAAACCAACACACCAGCCTTCAATCCTTCTAGAGTGGTCTGAAGTATCACAGAGCACTGCCAAGGTGCACCTGCCCTCTCGCTTCCCATCCTCACGAGTCTGTAGCAGAGAACCCCAAGGGTACCGATCCAACCTTTTCTCCTCCATTTGGGACTTAGCTAAAACCTTCTTAGGTATTAAACATGAAATACTGATTATCTACTGCACATTTTAATATAACAAAAACATCTGAGTAAATACGTTCCAAATAAAAGCACATAGGAATAAATAAATTTGGGGCTCAGAAAACAATATTCCAAAGTGAAGGTCTCCGAAGCAGCCTCCAGAACAAAATTCTCTGTGACCTCTCCCATCTTTCCCTCTTGTCCCTCATTGTCCCCTGAGGCAAGCCATAGAAACTGAAATTCCTTTTCCTCAAGGCGGCTCAGAGAACCTGAACCCCTTTTTCCCCCAAACCAGACATAAACCTAAGAATATTACTCTAACTTTTCCCCACATTTCTTTGTAAGAGATAACCAGAAAGAAATTCTCTAACCTACCTTGTTGAATTGTAGGTTATAAGACCCTTATTCTGCCCAAGGCTATGTAAAGAGGTAGAGAAGAATCTGAACAGATGGGCCCCGCTGGGACTCCTGCAGCCGGTTACTACAGACCATACACTCTTCTTGTCATGTTTCCACTGGGCTATCTGTGCGTCATCAAACCTAAGCATAAAAATAAACAGCTACTCTACAGTCTTTGGGTCTTCACTCTGAAGTTTACCGTGTAGTGCCAAACCATAGTCAAATAAATTTGTTGGGGCTTTTCTCTTGTTAACCTATTGCCAGTTTATTTTAGCGGATCCATATCAAACCTTCAGAGGACACATTTGAATTTCCCTATGAAATGAATGATAAAAAGGAAAATACAAAACTGTCTATAATTGCCTGATCTCTTTTTTCTCCTTTATTTTTACTTGGAACATCCATGTCACTGTGTGTCACGCTTCTTGACAGTTTTCAAATTGGCGATGATCACACCTCAGAGGAGCCTCGCTGGTTACTGCCAGTACTGCGCAAAGCTTGACAGCATTACAGATAGAAGGGATTCGACCCAGAGCAAAGAAAGAATGTGCCCAAACTTTGCAGATTTTTGACTCTTCAGGGTTTGCAGCATGTAATAGTTTGCACTGCCAAACAGTGGGAAGACTTGGCTTTTCCTGGCCTTGGCCCTGGCAGTAATTACCTCGCTGAGTCAGAAGCAGAGGTGTGATTTTTGCAAGGTTCTCTCCTGCACTGCATCCAGAAAGAACACTCAAAGCTCCCCTCTCTGCAGCAGCAGCTTCTCTAAGTCTTGTCCACCTCTTGTCTCATACACACCACCCAATAGCCTTGCAACTGAGACTAGGGAGGCTCTCTCTCATCCCCTCCAATTCCCTCCACGGAAGCTTGTACAGAAGTAGAGCAGAGCAGGTCTCTCTCTACTTCAAACTGCCTTACCCCCTCTGCCTGCCTGCCTGGCCTCATCTAAGTCCTTGTCTGACCCCATGCACCTGCCACTCCAGTCTTCCATCAGTGCTCAGGCCAAGCACCTCGTGTCTCTCTTCTTCCTTCTGCTTAGAATATGCTTAACACAGTTCCTGTCCCAAGTCACTACAGAGTTTTAATAACACTCAGTGGTTCAAGTAAAGGAGTAAAAGAATGAATGAACCCAAATCCTCATTTGTTTCCTGTCACACTTCAACTGAAATATCAGGTTTTTTGAGTTTTTTCTACTTGTTTCAAGAAAAGGAGTCATGTCCCATGTTCTCACATATGCATTTTTATTTTCTTCTTTGCACTTTTCACAGTCTGCAATTCTTCTTTTCTTTTGTTGTTTTTGTAGTTCACTTGTTTATTATTGTGTCTTTTCTCTTATATTTTAAGTTCCCAATGGGCAGAGAACATTTATGTCTTCTTTAGCATCATGTTCTCTGTGCCTAGCATGGCATAATGTCAAGCACGGAGTTGGCTTCTAACAAGCATTTGTAGAAGCAAATTAATCATTGAATAAACTCAAATTCTATCATATTTATCCTCTACTTAAATTTCTTACAAAGGCTCTTCACAGTCTATAGAAGAAAGACTAGGTTCTTTGAAAAATCAAGAGATGTCAACTTGCTATGACTTCTCTGCTTTAGTGTTCAAAAACTTATTTACATTTTAAGTTGAGCTTTACTCTTTGTAGCCTCCAAATGTGGACACAAATTGTTTGCCCAGAATGCCAGCCCCCTTCTTTATCTACACATAGTGCTCTTGGTTAAGTTCTATTTATCTTTCAAAATCCAGATCAAGTGTCCCTTCCTCAAGGGAATACTTGTTGGTTACCTTTTCCTCTCTGTCTGTCCTTCCCTGCACCTCTTGGTGACCCACGCATCACTCTATGGCAACACACATTGTACACTCTGCTAGGATGTTTCCCCCGCTAGAAGGTTTGTTTCTCGAGAGTCAAAATTGCTTGTTATTATTCTGAGTCTTTGTTGCTTGGTACACAGTGATAGTCAATGCATGCTTTTGAATAACTATTACTGAACGGCTGACTCACTCTTTCTGAATAGTGCAGTAGCAGTAGCGTTCGAGGCACTGTTACTAAGGGCACATCCTGGAGAATGCACTTTGGCTCAGGTAATAAGTCAAGCACCATTTAATGCTAAACTAAAACATCCTGTTACCATGGCTAAATGAATATTTTAAGCTGCCAGAGCTTTCGACTTTTCCAACTGTACCACTCGAGGTCATCTCTAGAAATGCTGTATATGCCCCGGGAAGCTGTAGAGTGGTCCTGGTTTGATCCTTGCAATAAAAATGCAAACCCTGATTTGAAGTTAGTGGTGCCTTCCTTGACAATGGAAATGATCACTTTCAAGACATATGTGTATGACATGGTCAAGCAGAAGTCTGGGTATCATGAGAAGGCTTGAATGGAAAGAGCCTGGAATCTTGCAAGGTACCAGGCATATGGAAAGGTCCCATGTGCCTGGTTCACAGGTGTAGTGGTCTGCCTGCACCAGGATCCTCAGGGCCTCAGAGTTATGATGGGACTGAACCTGCCTCTGGGTTGGGAATGGGAGATCCACAATCTACCTCAAGCCCGAACAAAGTGAACACACCCAGAAAATTTCTCCTGCCTTTGTATACATCTTGTTGTTCCCTTCCTTTCTTCCCTTTCTTCTACCTTGTAAAATGGGGGAGGAATTAGGTTGATGTGAAATAGAACCACGTATACACTAGAAGAATACTAAAATTAATAAAAATAACACCTTATATTTGATTATTTATCCAGTGTTTTAGAATTGTAGGATACATGCCACTCATGGAATGCAGCCATTAAGCACGATGGAAATTTTGACACTGTGTGGAAATATAACCTGTATCTTGTAAAGCAATGTTTCTCAAAATCTGTCTAAAACCACCTGGAGCATTTTGTTTAAAATATAGATTCCCAGACCCTGGAAAGACATAAAGAGCTGAGATCCTTCTGGGTACAGCCTGGGGATTTGCATTTTGTGTGCGTACCTTGGGCAACACTTAAGTTTGAAAAAAACATGTTTAAAGGATGTGACTTTTTGCTGAAGGGGTAGCAAGGCTTTGGAGGTGACATCAGGACAAGTTTCCCTGGGAACATGTAACCAGAGGATTTGGGAAGAATTGAAAAGGTAGGTTATTTTAGAGGGGAAGGTTAAAAGAAACTCAAGACTCTGAATTGAAAGGACTAAAGTTTATACAGTAGAAATGAAGCACTGACTACAAAGGGTGGCCTATTTTTCCCTGTGGAGGGATAGGGCATGTGGGCACAATTACCATCATCAAAGAGTTGTTCTATGTGTCACTAAATAAAAAGTGGCTCTGAGACCACAATCACCTAGCCTTAGAAATGTAATAGTCATATCTTATTTTAAAACCTGTTTTTAATCTATTGCCACCTGTGAAACTAGACTAAACAGATCAAATGTTAAGGTTATCTAAAAATACTCTGAGCAGAAACATAATTAGGGTTCTAATTAGGATTATTATTTAATAGGCTATGTAGACAAGCCTGAAGAGATAAGCCTCTATCAGTAGCATTAAGTTCTAAGTGTTTGCTAGATTTATGGGGCTAAGCCATGTGTCTTTTGGATAGTATAGAAGTTATGTTGAACAAGTTTCAGGACCTGAATAATGATTGCACTTTATTTTCATTTAAAGAATATTCGAAGTGCAGGGATTTAACAGACAAAGCAACATGTCATGTAGAGGTTCCTAGCTCATGAAAACACATAGCTGTAGGGCAGATATTCCCCAGGTTTTCAGAGACCACTTCGGGATGGACAGAGAGCTCGGAGGATTCTCATTAGCTTCCTCCAGATTGTCATGTTTGTGTCATATGCTATAGCAGAGCATAAAATCTTGCAAGTTAATTCTATATCACAGAAACCACTCTGTACAAAAGGCATAAAGCAAATATTTTCAGATACAGTCAACCCTTCATTTTTTTTGTACTAACAAAGCCTGAATGGTGTAGATTTAAAAAAAAAAAACCTATATGATATAAAGATCTTTGGAGTTTATGTATTAAAGTGGTTGCTGGAAGAAAATATGCACCAGAATTAACCCTCAAAGTCACTGAAATTCTGGGGTCTCTGTGTAAAAATCGACCTCAAGATGCATTTTAAAAAAAGCAAAACAAAACAAAAAAAAACGACTTTGAACCTTGTTATCTGGTTCCATTACTCAAATATGCCATACTGGAAAGCACTTCTCGGGCAGATGAAAAGAGCCAACCTCAGGAAAATGATCTTTTCTCTCTTCTTGAATTACCTGCCTGACTCACAGTTTCCTTGAGATTGGAAAAGGTTATTAGACATTTTCGATGGAAAAACAGATGGCACCCAGGGGAGCCCCAGCTCTGCGTGTCTGCAGACCCAACTGGTGAGGTCACTGACCACGGGGCCCCTGTGCTCTGTGCCAGGAACGTGTTCTTTCTGGAAGTGGCTAGTCTGTCAAGTTCCTTATCCCAAAAATGTGTCCCGGAGATCTCATGGCTTCCCCTCCCATGAGCTAGCTCTTTTCTGATTCAGCTCATGAGTGTCACTACAGTTCTTCAAATGGAAAATTTAGCAGCACCTTGACTCTCATCGTCTCTTCTCCCAATGCATCAAACAAATGGGTCACTTTTTCCCTCCAAATATGCATCCAATCCTCCCCAGTGACATCTTTGTCATCATCCCATCTCGACTGACTAGGGTACTAGCCTGAGTAGTATCCTTACTTCTCTTCTTTGAGTTCTCCCACATATTTTGCACAGAATATACAAAGTATCAGTGAAATACAAATCATAGACAGGTGTGGTGACGCATGATTATAATCCTAGTACTTGTGAGACTGAGATGGGAGGATCGCAGGTTCAAGGCCAGGCTCAGCAAATTAATGAGACCTTCAGCAACCTAGTGAGACCTTGTTTAAAAATAAAAAGCAAAAAATGGCTGGGGTGTAGCTTAGAGCTAGAATACCCCTGGGTTCAATCCCTCCCCCCAAAAAGAACAAAATAAAAACAAATATAAATCATTATTATACCTGTTCAAAAACTTTAATGTTTTTCCATTGCATTTAGAAGAAACCCCCAAAGAACTAATACTACCTGCAAAACTCAGCAATATGTGGACACTGCCTATAAGTCCAGCATCATACCCTGCCATTCTTTCCCTTGCCTTGCATATTTATTTACTTCTTTATTTATCCATTTTTGTGGTACTGGGGATTGAACCAAGGTGGGAGGGCTCTACCTCTGAGCTACACAAGCCTAAAGTTTGCACGTTGAATTGAGTTTCCAAGGATAGAGATCTGAACCCTCAGAACTTGTTTGAGAACAATGATGTTTAGCCTGATTGCTAAGCTTGGATGAAAATAATAAGAATGCCATATTCAACAACCAAGCATTTGCATTCAACATTCTGACATAAGCACTATTCCAATGCAAATGTTCAATAATCTTTTCCTTTCTTCCTTCCTTTTTTCTTTCTTAATCCTTTCATTGCTTTCCTTCTCTGACAAAATAGTTAAATGCTAGTAATATATTATTGACCACAACCAGTATAATTCCTATTGTCATGAAAGTTAAAGCAGGAGGTCAATTTTAAAGAAATAATTTCACGAAACAATGTTATGGGCCTGTAGTCCCAGTTACTCAGGAGGCCAAGGCTGGAGACTCTTGTGAGTCCACAAGTTCAAGACTAGTCTGGAAAACATAGTAAAACACCATCTCAGATTAACAATAATAATAATTATTATTTTTTGATAATCATTTTAATTATAATAGTAATAAAATAGAAGAAGGAAAGTTTATAATAGGAGTGAATGAGAGGTATAACTGACTTGGTTTGAAGGACTAGGAAATGACTTTCCAATTACCTGAAGATTAAGAAGAATTGCTTTCCTAAATACTTTCTAAAAAGTTTTATAAAATGCACCTCCTAAATGGTCTGTAAAAAAATTTAAACTCTTACATGCTCATATCACTTTTTGTGCCTCCTATTCTTCTATTTGAAATGGTTTAATTAGAGGTAAGATGAAAAAAAATCATGTTAATTGGTCTGAGCATATAGTTTCTATGTTTCAGGCTCTGTACTTGGGAAAAGTGCAATTGGGAGCACCTATGGTCACATACACACACACACACACACACACACACACACACACACACACACACACCATACTTTTTTTGTGGTGCTGGTGATTAAAGCCAGGAGTATTCTACTTCTAAGCTACACCCCCCAGCCCTATCAGCCCTATTTTATTTTGAAACAGAGCCTCACTAAGTTGATGAGGCTGGCCACCAACCTGGACAACCTGGGTTCCTCCTGTCTCAGCCTCCCAAGTGCTGGGATTACAGGAGTGCATCATCATGCCAGGCTCACATTACACATTTTTAAACCATTTCAAGGTGATTACATAATACACTCATATTTTGACCTTATACATGATCTTCATGATTGATATCAAATTACCACCACAACTTGGAAAGTGCTCCAAAGATTAGAATTATAGTTAATAGAATCCCCTTTAACCATACTTTCTCTAAATATCAACCAATACTGGTTCTTAGAAAAAGAATCTCTAGGGTTGCCTGTGTAAAGGGAAGACAGTTAATATTAAGAGGGAGAATTTAAAACATTGCAACTTTTGGGATAATGTTTGATTTCATTAAGATATGCAAGAATAAAATAAAATATTGTAAAATGTTTCTATAATTTAAATTTAAAATGTTGGTTAATGAGTGTGTGTTTGTTACATTATCTTATATAGTTTTTTAATAGGGCATCTGATTTGAAATCCTACAACCATTTCATTTCGTTTGTTAACTAATTATCTAAATAACACACACAACAGGAATGATCAAGCAGCCATATTTGGATCTGTGCTAAGAAATGTGAAGAAAGTACTCATGTACACTGGCTGACTCTAGTGTGCACTTCCAGATTTACATCTCCCTACAGTGAAATGATTCTTATTGAGACTGGATGAGAGTTAGATCCATTTATGAGGTGTTTTAAAATGGCCTGCCAACTTACATCCTGATGGAGATTCAAAACCTCTCCCACTTACCTCCGCTTCCGATGCTCATCTCCCTTTCCAAGATTGCTGCAATGTCAATTCGTTTCTTCAAAAGTAGCAAGTTTTCATAAAGTGTTTGTGTGGACACATTCGATGAAATGAGTGTAAAGTATTCTGTCAAAGAAAAAAAGAACTTGGGAGATGTTGTGTCCAAATTGTAAAAATGAAGATCTTTTGTGCTGAAGTATGCTAGGTAAGCTTGCTTGTTCTTGGTTCGATTTCTAAATCTGAATGTCATCACTGACAAGTTTTTGGATGAATTTTATGAACTTTTTCTCATTTATTCTTGTCACAGTTTATTATAGTTTCTTAAATAGCAGCTAAACCTCCTTGAAGAAAGTATTACCAAAGAAAATATTGCCAAATGTCATTTGGCCCAAACAGTGAGTCTGAAATTGAAACTACCACAAATTGGAGTGCCACATATACCCAATCACTTTCACTATACCTCTGAACAGAATGTATATAAACAGAGGTGGTCAACTGCTCACCAGGAGATTAGAGGAATCTCATTTAGGCAGCTGATAGGCAAATACTGTCTTCCTTGACTAAACAGGTCTTCGCCAATGTATTTCTTATGCAATTTGAAGTAGTCCTCCAAAGCATCCTCAGCTAATTCCTCACAGAATGACACTATAGCTAGGAAAAGCCTCTTTTAAAACCCCATAGTTCCTTTGCACTTAGAGTCATGGACTCATAGATTTCATGGCAAAGACAAAGAAAGCAATAACCAGATGGGCATGGTGGTGCAAGCCTGCAATATCAGTACTTGGGAGGCTGAGAGAGGAGGATCTCAGGTTTGAGGCTAGCCTCAGAAACTTAGTGAGACCCTGTTTCAAAATAAAATAAAAAATAAATTAGAGCTGTGGGTGTAGATCAAACATTGAATGCCCCTGGGTTCAATCCTCAGGAAGGAGAAGGAGAAGGAGGAAGAGGAGGAGTGGGAGGAGGAGGAGGATGACGAGGAGGAGGAGGTAGAAAGGAAGATTATAATAACTGAGACATAAATGATTGAAAGCCAGGGGGACTTTTGAGTTTTGTGTCATTATTCTGAATTTATTATTATGCAGATATTGTCACCATTATTATTCTGGAGAAGCTAATACATTGATAATTTCTTCTGATTTTGATTTTTTCCTATCATCCCCAAATGTGTCTTATTTATAAAGATAGGAACTGATGTCATCATAGGTGAAAGAAACAATATTATCTTCACAGCCTATTCTGTAACCTCAAAGGGCAATGTGGTTAAAAAAAAAACTGAATGACAGAAATGAAGGGCCCTTCTTGGGACTAAATTCAGGGTATCACTTTGCCTTTTGCTGTGATTTCTTTCCTGTGAAGAATATGTAATATGGGGAGTTCTCTAAATCAAATAAGAAAGTTTAGTGGCCTCTTCTATTGCATTTAGTAGCTAGCTATGAAATGAGAATGAGCTATCAAACTCAAGATCTACTCTTTAGCAAAGATGGCCTTGGATGGTCAAATTTGTAGAAATGCAGTGAGAGGTTTTGGTTCATGGGGCATCTTCTGTGAAATGTAGTTCATTGCATCTTTGTTCAGTTCCATTCTCTGCTTCAGCTTTTGCCCAGATTCCTTTGCTGAAACATTACCCCTCACTTGCCCAGGCCTAGCTTGCACGAGGAGGAAACCAACGGCTCCTCTGAGCAGCCTGACTCCCACACTGACAGAGGGAGTTCGCCTCAGAGGAGTCATGAGCCTGCAAATGACAAGACACCAGTGGGGAAAATTGGCAACTGCACAAAAAAAGACACAAAATAGTCTCCGCCCACCAGTCAGATGCTACTCCATCAGAAGGGAAGACAACGGGGACAAGGAAACTCATTGAGTTGAACAAGATCCATTTTGAGCGATTTCTAATCAATTCAGGGACACCTCCTCTTCACCCCTCCCCTCCCTTCCATCATCTGTCTGCGTTTGTGTAGATGTGAGCGTAGTATTAAGAAGACTTTGACAAGGGTGTCATTTTGATCTGAACACCTTAAAATGATTGGGAAGAAAAAGTTCTCCTTTGCCTTTAACTCCAAAATAAAAAGTGATCTGAGAAGGAGAGAAAGAAAAAAAATGTTCCCAAGAGATTTACTTTTGGTGCTCAGTCTCACAGGACTGTCCTAACAATAGAGATAATTCCAGGGTAAGGAGAGAGGATTTGAGGTATTTCATCATTCATCAGGAAAGAATTAGTCAGTCCAGCCCAGCTGGACCTAATTTTTCCCTACTCATAAGTACTTCAAGGGGAAAGAACTTGGAATTTGTAGTGAAAAGTTTGAGCCCAGATTCTGACCTGTGTTATCTTGGGATCCTGCACATATCTCTAACATCTTGGAGTCCTCTTTCTTGGAGTCAAGATGACTCCTAAATTAGGGCACTGTGAATATCACGTGAAGTAATGTATGTAAAAAGGGTTTCCTGCGGTACCTGACTTGCAGCGATATGCAGCGATAGTTTTACTGAATAAAAACGCAGAGTTTAAAATCTGCAATCTGGCCGGGCATGGTGGCACACGCTTGTAATCCCAGCATTCGGGAGGCTGAGACCGGAGGATCCGGGTTCGAGGCCAGCCTCAGCTACCTAGTGAGGCACTCTGCAACTTAGTGAGACTCAGTTTCAAATAAAGAATAAAAAATAGGGCTGGGGGTATAAGCTCGGAGGTAGAATGCCCCTGAGTTCAATCCCCAGTACCGCAAAAAAATAAAATAAAATCTGCAATCTGCTTAACCTTGGCCACCATTAGGGTGGGAGACAATCCCAGACTGGGGCAGGAGGCATTGAGCCCTCCGTCCCACACATGTCCTGAATGTGCATGCACAATTCTTTTCCATATAGACTTTTGTTGGTATACTGTGGTTGTATATCACAGTGAGATTCAAAGTGATGCATTCATACATGCACACGTCAGTTGGTGTGTTCCCAAGCCTCCGTTCTCATACATGTCAGCAAGATTGGTAGTGAGACCTTCATATATAGGCATAACATTCGTCCATCTGTTTCCTTCCTCAAGCCTCATTTTTCCCCTTCTCACCTCCTTCCCCCAATTCCCTCCTACTATTTTACTCGTCTCTCCTCTCATTTATCTGAAGTCCCTTTTCATTCTTATTTTCTCTCATATGCTTCTACTTTCTGAGACTGGTTGATCTCACTTAGCATAATGTTCTCAAGTCCCATCCATTTTCCTGCAAATGACATAATTTTGTTCTCCTTTATGACTCAGTACACCACGTTTTCTCTGTCCACTCACCTTGGCTCCTATGAGTTGATGCGTGCACAATTCTTAAGTCAAGTAGACACTAAGTGTGAATAGGAGGAGGGAAGACCCATTGTTCTCGCTTGTGTGTTTTCATTTTTGAGGCCTCCACTCCAGGAGCAGTGACCTCACACAGCATGTACTTGAGATGACACAGGTCATCCTTGAATACCTTACAACTCTGTGTCATACGTTCTCTCTCCCACTCCCTTTCCCCCTCACTCCTTTTACAATATATTTGTTAAAGAAATTGAGTGATTTATTCTGTAGACCTTCCTATATTCCAGACTTTGCTACTTGCACCCATGATCACGTGTGTGTGTGTGTGTGTGTGTGTGTGTGTGTGTGTGTATGTGTATGTCTGTGTGTGTGTTAATGGGGATTGAACCCAAGGACATTCTACCTCTGAGCTACACCCCCAGTCCTATTTTTAATTTTTGAAACAGATTCCCACTAAGTTGCAGATGGCCTTGTAAGTTGTTAAGGCTGGCGGTGAACCTGTGATTCTCCTGTCTCAGCCTCCCAAGTATTAGGATTACAAGTGTGCACCAGCATTCCTGGCTTACACCCATGTTCCTAATGCTTCTCTATGTTAATGCATTTCCTGTAAAATGAGAGCTAGCTCTAGAGGCTTAACAGATTCAGGCTCATTGTATGGTAACTTTAATTGCATCTCTTAGTATGTGTGATGTTGACCACCTTTGTCATTTATGAATCATTTATAATTACATTCAATAAACTATAAAGTTGGTAGATATTTTATCTATTTTTAGAAGTTCTTTGAGTTTTTGGAATATTAACACTTTTATATAGGTTGAAAATATTTTATTCTAATTACCAAGTTTTTTACTTTGCTTTTACTGTTTTTGCCGTATAAAAATTTTTAGAAAAATACAATTTATCTATTTTTCCCTTATTGTATATCTTCAGTAGTGTCTTAAAAATTTTCACCTCATAGGTCTTGTGTTATCCTAATGGATTTTGCTGCCTTTCAAAGATTTGGTTTAATGTGTCCCATCATTTAAATTCTTGACTATTGTCTTTTTTTTTTTTTTTTTTTTTTTTTTTTTTTTTTTTTTTTTTTTTTTTTTTTTTTTTGTGGTACTGGAGATTTAACCCAGGGGCATTCTACCTCCAAGCTATACCCCTAGTCCTATTTTTTGTTCTTTATTTTGAAACAGGGTCTCACTAAGTTGCAGAGGGCCTCACTAAGTAGCTGAGGCTGGCCATGAACCTGGATCCTCTGGTTTCAGCCTCCCAAGTACTGGGATTGCAAGTGTGCACCACCACGCCTGGCTGACTATTGTCTTTTAAAATATTACTTTTTTCCATTCTCTCTCTCTCTTTTTTCTTCCCCTCGGAATTCCAACTATCTGAATTTCAGACATTTTTAAAAATAATGCCCCAGATGTTTTTAATGCTCTTTTTTTATTTTATATTTGTTTTCTCTCTCCAGAGTTCAGTTTGGGCAATTTTTTACTGGCCTGTCTTTGAGTACACAAATTTTCTCTTCCACTGTGTATAAGTTGGTATTGGGCCCATCTGTTGAGTATATAATTCCACACAGTGTGTGTATATATACATATATATGTATATATGTATATATATATATTTCTTTTCAGTTCAAGAATATTTATTCTTTTGAAAGATTTCAATTCTCTATTATATTCATGTTCAACATTTATATTCTTCATGTTTAACTCTTAATTAATCACATTAATCATTGCTATGAGTTCCTTGACTGTAATTATAATAATGGATCAGCAGTGAAACCGTTGTCAGTTTTCTCCTCAGACTTTCCATTGTACAGTTCTGTTGTGTGATTTCATTTAATAATGTTGGAAAGTGTTCAGAAAACTTTTTAGAACTTTCAGATGATTGTATCTTCCTCCGGGGAGACTTCACCCTTTCCTCTACTTGGCAGATTGTGTTTTAATCCAGCTACACATTGAGATAATTAGAAGCTGAGCTGCAGTTTCAGGGAGACTCTATCTCTGGCTTACATTTCTCCTGAGGAATAGCCTTACATTAGTTTTCTATTGTTCCAATAACAAATCACCACAAATTTCATGGCTTAACACAACACACATTTATTATTTACAGTTCTGTCTCTCGGAAGGCTGATCTGGGTTTCATTGGGCAGCAATCAAGTTGTGACAGAGTTGCCTTCTCTTAAGGGGCTGCAGGAAAGGATCCATCCCCTCCCTCACCTTTGTGGCTGCTAGAGGTCTACAAATTCCTTGGCTCATGGCCCTTCTTCCATCTTCAGGGCCAGCAGTGGGGTATCCTCCAGTCTCTCTTGGTTTACTTCTTCAATAACACTGTCTTTTTCTGCCTTTCACTTTCCTTGAGATTGCATTGGACTAACCTTGATAATACACGATACATTCCCCATCTCCAAATCTTCAATTTAGTTACATCTTCTTTTTGCCACACAACAGATACAGGGATTCTGGGGATTGGGGTGTGGATATCTTTGGGGGCCACTATGCTATCCACCAAGTGTCCACTATCCAAATAGGATTGCCAGATTTAACAATAAAAACACAGAATTTCTGTTAAATCTGAATTCCAGATAGTGAATTTTAAAAAAAAATTTGTGTCTTAAATATTGCATAAAACCAGCCAGGCGTGGTGGCGCAGTTGTAATCCCAGTACTTGGGAGGCTGAAACAAGAGGATCACAGGTTTGTGGCCAGCCTCAGTTACTTAGTGAGGCCCTCTGCAACTTAGTGAGACCCTGTTTCAAAATAAAGAGTACAAAATAGGGCTGGCAGTGTAGCTCAAAGGTAGAATGACCCTGGGTTCAATCCCCAGAACTGCAAAAAAAAAAAAAAAAAAAAAAAATTGCATAGACCATACTTAAAATAAAAATTGTTGATTGTCTAAGATTCAGATTTTCAGATTTAAATGGGCCTTGTTCTGTCTTTACCTCCAAAACCCACAGTAAGAGCCTGATGTAATCACTGGAACACTTCCTCTGGCTGCTCCTGAGCCCCTATCCTTGTCTCCTCAGAATGGCAGTACGGCCAATAACTCAAATATGCTTTTCAGAAAATCTTTGCTTAGTTCCTTTAACACACACACACATACACACACACGTGTATATATACATATATACTTTTTGAAATATATATAATATACTATATATATATATATATATACACACACTTTGGGGGGGGTAACTGGGTATTAAAAACAGGGACATTCTACCTCTAAGCAACAGCCCCAGCCCTTTATTTTTTATTTTGAAACAGGGTCTTGCTAAGTTGCTAAGGCTGGCCTCAAATCTATGATCCTCCTGTCTCAGCTAGTACTGGGATTACAGGCATGTATCACCACACTCAGTAGAGTTAGGTAAATATCTTAAAGGAACACATTCATGTGCTAGGCTCAGTTCTCTGATCCACACTTCCCATTAAGACTTTATTCCAACAAGGCTCTAATTTTGTGTTTTTTTATCTCCACAGAGCTGTCATAATCTCTACCGATTTCTCTTTTCCCCAGCAGCAACCCTCTGTCTGGGTTTCTATACTGCACCCAAAGCTGGCAAGTATTCCCAGGGAGGAAGTGGCTTCAGATCTCAGCTCACTTTTCACTGTTCTCCCTCTCTCAGGAATTCTGCAGACCTGGGTCCTAGTTGCTTCAGCAGCCTTCTCATGCACTATAGTACAGCTTTCATAGTTTACCAAGGAGTATTGTTTGGCTGCAAGCTCCTTTATCAATCCAGGTCTTCTGACAGCAAACCCAGACCTTTTCCCAGGACTCTCACAGCTGTAGAAGTGGTTGGTGAGCACAAGGGAAAAGAACGGAGGTGTAGTGGTGATCTCATGGTTGTAGGGTTGGCACAGGTGGAGTTGGTTGAGCCTCGGAGACCTTGGCAGGAACATCCAACCTGGATGGAAGCCGAGCAGGCCCCCCTGAAGAGAAGGAAGTTGGCAGTGGCTGTTTCCTGCACCCTCAGTTTTCCTGGCCTGGGCTGGAGCTTTGTCTTGGGCACAATAATGGAAAGAAGCAAAATTTTCATGTAATAACTTTTAAAACTTTTGCCTACCTTCAATCATCCATTTTTATTGGCAAATATACTGTCACTACTTCTCCAGTGATAAGGATGATCTTGCTCCTGACCCTGAGTCAGCCATCAACATGGCTACTGGGTTGCTATGGTTTAGATCTTAAATGTCTACCAAAGGCCCATGTGTTGAAGGTTTGATCTCCAGACTATGGTACTACTATGAGGGTGAAACCTTTAAGAGATGGGGCCTAGCAGAAAGAAGTTAGGCCATTGGGAGTGCCCTTGAAAGAGATATTGGGACCCCATCCCTTTCCTGTCTCTCACTTTTGCTTCCTCACTGCCATGAGTGGAACAACTTTGCTCTACTGTATTTGCCACCTGATGTTCTGCCTCACCAGGGGCCTGAAGCAACAGAGCCAATTGACCACAGACTGAAACCATGAGACAAAGTAAGCCTCATCTCCTATTCTGTCATGGTGACAGACAACTGACCAACACACAGGGATCCATACATCTAAGGTTGAAGGCAGGTAGACTTCAGTAAAGGAAGATGTATACAACTCACAGTTCTTAAAAAGCTGTGGGCTGGGAGCCTGTTATAGTTTGGATGTAAAACATCCCCCCCACCCCAAAACTCATGGGTTAGGTTATACAGCCAGGTTTGGAGGTGGGGTGTGGATGGAAGAAGTGGATTGATGAGGGTGTGGTCTCTGGGACTGCATCTGTGCCTAGACCCCTTCTTTCTGCCTCTGTTTCTCAGCTGCCATGATATCCTCTGTGGTCTCCTAAAGCTCTGTTCCTGAATGGTTTCTGTCTTGGAGACAGCCAACTATGGACTGGAACCTTTGAAATCTCTAAAATCATGAGTCGATAAGTCTTTCTTCCTCTAAGTTGTGCTTGTCAGGCATTTTGGTCATGGCGATGAGGAAAACTGAATAAAACAGGCAAAACTGTTCTTGGACTATATTCTTTCAGTATTCTAGAATCAACATATTGGAATGAATTCTTTGGAAGTCTATCTCTAAAAGCAACCAATCATTAAGACATTTTACTGATATATTTGATTATTCAATTATTAGTTTTATGAATAATTTCAAACACACATAAAATTAGACATAACAGTATAATAAACCCTTTTGGCCCAATTAGGCCATCAGGACTCACCAAGGTTGTTTCAATTATCACCTCAACCCCTGCATGTTTTCCTCTAAAATATTGTAAAGCAAGCCCCAAACATCAGAGATATCTTTTGCATTCTTTCTGTAAATATTTAGGGAGTATCTGCTCATAATGGAGTACTTCAGGAGGTGAGCATAGATGAGTTAAATGTGGTTGTCATGCTAAAGGAGGAGCTTAGATAGACACTCGAGAACCCCAATTAACAGCACAAAGTGATAAATGCTAAGAAAGAGGCATAGATAAATTATTGTAGGAATCCAGTGTAGGGGTGGATAATTTAAGCCAGGAGGGCTGAAACAAAGTTTTGTAACAGAGGCAATATCTGACTGAACCTTGCAAGAAGCCCAGGGTTCCATGTGCAGCCAACCAAGAAACAGTTGAGGATAAGCTGGCTCCTTCCCCTAGCCTGTGTCCACCCATCTCCTTTTCTTTTGAATGTAGGGCATCACAGAAGAAAGCTATTTCTCAACAAAAACAACAACACAAATAAAGATGGATTCACCCTACAAGCCAAATATTAGAGGTTAACTTCAGCCCAATTTGGTGAAAGAGAATTCAAAGAAGGCAAAGGTTTCTATAAGCCTGAACTAAAAAAAAATGATGAAAAAATAAAGATGATTATAGTTCTTGTACCCCTGTGGTGTGTTCATAGCACAAATGTATGTTGTGCTTATGTGATGACGTTGGAGTGAGAACAAATAATTCTAGAATTAAGTAAAATGTCAAAGAACAAAGAGTGTAATTTCAGAGTAAATCTTGAAATGAGGAGAGCCTCCTCTTCAGGATATCTATGTTGAGGGATAAAGAAAACTATGGCAGAGAAAGGAAATCATAGTGATCAGTTGGAAGCAAGGTTACCAAGCAAGGATGCCAAGTGTGGGGAGTAGGGTTTATTTGGAAGAAAAAGAAGCAGAAAGCCATAAAACTACACACTCCAGTGTCTTCCCTACACTTTCCATTTGACTATGAATGAGGTGTGACCCCATGGCTAACTCTGGTCAATGAGTTGTGAGCATAAATGGCTTGTGTCACTTTCACAGAGAGCCATTTGAGAGCCAATGACACCCTCATTCCTCTCTTGCTGCCACAGCAACCCTGGACACCTCATGACAAGATAAGGTAGGAAGAACTTGGACCCCATAGTTCTACATGGTAGAAAGCCCAGTTAATAGGTGCTGATTGTCAAAGGGGCTTTTGTTCTGCTAACCCACTAAAGGTCTATTTGCTAGTGGAGCACAAGATAGCTTCCCTTACTGGAGTCACACTCAGTGTCCAGCTGAAGGAAGACAGTTTTGATTTAAAGCTCTCCAGACCTAGGAAGCCCCTATGGTTCCCTTCAGTGTACATCTGCAGGACCCCTGCAATTAAATAAAACCCTGAGGAAAGCCACCATGCCTCACACTCCCCCACTCAGGACCTAATATGGCATTGAACAAAGATTTATTGAATGTGAAAATAGATGTGAAGAAAGCCTTGGAGGTTGACCATTTGGATCTCATGATTCATAAAGAGCGAAGAAGAAATTTTAGATGTTTCAATTAGGAAAATAAGGCGGTGGTCTAAAGAGATAGCTTTGGGAAGAGTGTTTAAATTTTCAGGGTCATCATGTTCATTGTGTTCAATAACAATGAAATTACTGAGCAGAACAAGTTCCCACAGACAAGGCTTCGGCTTGAATATCAGATCCAGGTCAGGACTAATTCAGACACCATGCCGATTTAAAAATTATACTCACTGCTCTGTGGCTCCCCCAAATATTTTTGATAAAATATACAGTTTCAAAGCAACAGTAGATGTGAGTCCTGGACATAACACAGTCTCAGGGAATGTTTCAAAAACAACACAATCATTATAGAATCAAGACATTTTAGAGATGATCTTAAGGTATCATAAACCTTTCTTCTTAGAAAAATAAAGCAGTTCCTGCCAACAGCATTGATGTGAGGTCAGCAGGTTTTCCATCTTAAGTGCCTACAAAACTGAGGGGAAAGGACATGAAAGCAATATAAATATCAGCCTAAAAAATCATGACAGAAAATAGAATCTCATAATGCTTTCATAGACACAGCAGTTTAGTACTTAAAAGAGCAGAATAGAATAAACCCATGATTTCTTATTATAGAAGATAATAATTATAATTGACATTTGGATAGCATTTTGGAATAAGAAGCAGTTTCTCATATATCATGCTTTTTATTTCTTACAACAAATGTCTGGAGTAGGTAATATTATTACTTCTATTTGCAGTAAAGCAAACAACAGGCTATTGACACTGTCCACTTTCTATTATAATAACACTGTCAGAAATTAGGCAGAAACATGGGTGCTCCATTGAGCCTCTTTGAGTGTTTGAGCCAGAGCTGAGTAGAGCTGTGGAGTGCTCAGTGGCACCAAAGGGGACCCTCTTGCCAGCTCCTCCTTGTGGGCTGTCCCATCTGTCCAGATCATTAGGTATAATCCTTGCTGCACAGTTGCTTGTGACCAAGGGATCAGAAAACAGTTCAGACTCTAGCCTGAGGCAACACCCACACACTGCCTCATAGATGTGTCCAATATCACTTGTGTTTTTCAAGTTATGTTCTAAATGTACAAGAAGATATGTTTGTCTATGTCACAGGCTAGACCTAATGGAGTAGAAACTAGCACTCCAACAAAAGCACTTAGCTTTGGCACTTCTTATCAAAATTTCCAAGAGTCATGTTCCTTTTAAAAGGTGGAATATTAAAATTGCTTTGAG